>VWZV01007991.1:378938-420470 GCA_013397155.1 Irena cyanogastra
TTTTGTTTTTTTTTTTTTTTTTTTTTTTTTTTTTTTTTAGTATAATCAGCGCATCAGAAAAGCTAAACTGGAAAAAGAAGTTACCACTTTGTGTTTAACTTTCAAACAAGCAAAAGCCAGATTCTTCTCTTACTCTGTGCAGTACAAAACAACTGCAGACAATGTCATACTGAGAGATGAATTCAACAAGGCACTTAGTGCCCAGCCCCACCTCAGGGCCACTGCTTCACTGGTCAGGGAAATTCTCCATCAGGGCTGCAGAGAAAATCAGGGACAATCTTAACTTCTGGAGAAGAAACTGTCAGTAAGAAATTAAAGTCTTTGGTCTTTAGAGGACTCTTGGAACTGAGTAAGTCACAGAGATTGACCAGGAATGTGAGGACAAAGACCGTCAAAGAGATAGGCTGGGACCGTGCAACACCTTGCAAACAAGGAAAGCAATTTCAAAACCAGTATGGTATTTGACTGGCAGCCAATACATTTAAAAAAAAAATCGAATGTGCTCCTGTCATCTCCTTTTCATAAGAAACCTGGCAGCCACATTCCCTGCTAGCTGGAGTTTATGTAAAGTCCCTGGTTCCCTTAACATAGTGAAAACCCAGCCTGCACTACAAGTATTTGCACTGTTCATCTAAACCATACATCCTCAAACACTACTCTGTTTTCCCATGATTTTTGCAGTGAGTGTTCTCAGGAACATCATAAATAGAAGATTGATTCTGTCACTATAATTGAATGCTAAACCAAATCTGACCATTTTCAAAAGCTAAATTAACTGATCTCATTAAAATTTGGAATGAATTATTCCTTTCTGAGATCCATTTCACTTTAGTGTATTAATAGGTTCTTAATATGGTACTGGTCTTTTTCCAAGCATGATGTATTAGTATTGAGAATTGATATTTACTAAACAGAAACAAAATATTTCAGTATCGGCTGAATTATGAGTAACAACTGAGTAATTTCCAAAGATTAAGCAGAGGAGGAATTGGCAACAAACTGTGGGAGGAGCAGGAAAGCAAAGGTATGGCTAATCATTGAAAGGGAGGGAAAGATGCATGCAAGAATGGTGCAATAAATCTACCTTTAGGAAGCAATGAAGCAATCAGCCAAGATAGATAATGAAGGGCCTTGCCATGACACACAGTAATCAGCAGCAACCAAGGCTGCAAGTGGAGAAATCATTACATTGCTTTATACAAGCTGAAAAATCCAAATGACATAAATTCAATTAGATTTTTAAAATTTCAATTATATAAAAAAGTCCAGATTCTTAATATCAGACTCTTGATTATAATTTGGGGAAGATTCCATTAGAAACAGCCAAGACCAATATAGCAGCAGAACATTAAGTGAGAGAAAAAAAATGAAATGCATAGAGTGTGTTGTCATAAATGTCTTTATAAGGGCAAAGAGCAAGTGATTGCTGGGTAAATACTAGAACCAATTTTATTTAACATCTTTATTAATATCTCTAAGAGGAAGCACACTGTACACTAGCTAAATATGCATGACAGATTAATTAGGAAGCACTGCAAGTATCATGAAGGACCCAGAAATGTTTAAAACACCAGAAAGAAACAAACAAAGTACCATCCAACAAATACGTGCTAATACCCTGGAAAAAGAGATGCTTAAGTTCTGCATGAAATTGGAGTGGCTTTTACAATATAAGCTGAGAGCAAATTAACTGTCCAACACTTGCTTCCCATAATGTGACATGGGGAGAAACCATCCTGAATATTTTGTCTCCTTTGAGAAGGGAAAGATATTCAAGTTTCACTGTGGCAAGGTTAGTTCTTTACAATGATGCAGCAAGGCAAGAATGCCACATTTGACTTGCATTTATCTAGATAAGCAGGTGAATTATTGTACTTTTCCCTCTCTAATTCCATAGCTTATATCTTTCCCCACTTTTAAACCAGAAGGATCCTCCCACCGATCCCAAATATGAATTCTAGTTAAAAGAGAGATTGCAATGCAGGTTGATTGCTGTGTTTTACAAGTTATTTGTCTAAATTCTGTGGCGTATGTATGAATAATTACTCCTTATCATTCAGTTTTCTCTCTATAAAGATAGCTGAAAGCTAATTAGAAGCTGTTCAGTGGTTAGCCAGCACTGTCTTTGATCACCCCTGGCTTTTAAAGTTTGTGCCTGTGCCCATATTACATTCCCAAGATGTTTTCATTTACCATCAGAGAAGTGGACAAAATCAGATCACATCACAGGAAAAGAGTGTTGAGAGGATGAGAAAAAAAAAGTAGTTATATTTTATCTCACAAGTTTGAAAAAACCCCAAAACACAAATTAGGTACTTAAAGACTTTTAGTAAAGAAAGGAAATTTGTACAGTCCTTCCAATATGCCTATGATCAAAACCACATCGTGGCAGCCAAATATCCAGTGCTCATTGCTTCAATAGCTCCTTGTTAATTCACTTAACTCAAATATTGGAAGTTATGTTTGGGAAGCCCCACTCAAAATTTACATGGCCAACTGACTCAGAAACATCCCCCTGCTTCCATTAACTCTTTTTATGTCTTCCTTTCAAAGCCTCATCACTCATGGAAAATGAGTCACTTGTGGCAGTTTCTGATTTTGCCAGGAGCCCCACGGGAGAGGCGATGCCCTCATAGGCAGGGTGGGCAGAGGGCAGTTCCTGTAGTCCTCCCCAAAGCTCTTGTGCATGCTCCTGTATTCTATATCACAGGAAACAAAGAAGTTATCGGGATGGACTCCACACCACTGGCCATTTGATATCTGATTATGCAGCAGGCTTGCCAGCAAGCTTGCTGAATGGGCTTTAAAATATCTTATATGGCTCAGTGGTCTCATAACCCCCATTATACGAGACCTCGAACATCTCTTTTGGAATTCACCTCTGCTTTGCTCAGAGTAAGCCTAACTGTCTTCAGTCTGAGCAGAACATATTGATCCCATTTGATTCTACAATACATCTGCTGCCACTACAGCTTTTACTGGGAGGAAGCTTCTCCATAAAGGGCAGCCTGCTGCCTGCCCAGCATTTATCAATACCTATCTTCAGGGAAAAGGAGCTCATTAGCAATGTGCTGTGTGGCAGGTCTGGGAACAGGGAAACTGCATAACAAATGACAACCCATAAATTAGAAAGTAAAACATGCTGGAGCAGTGGTGGACAAATCTGACATCACAGCAAGGTCCCTGTCTGTGCCAGAGAGCAAAGGAAGTCTGCGCTGCGTTTGAAGTTTATTTGACAGAGTAAACAGTAAGTACTTCTCTTGCATTTGTCTTACAGAATTAGCAGTGTGGTTAGAAATTGCTCTTCTGGGAAAAGCTTTACATTTTATGTTCCACATCTTCCTGGGAATTGTTGGCACCTCTGTCTAAATCTTATCAGTAGGTTTTACCAGCTATCTCCTTCCTCACTCTAACTAGCATAGAAAGAAAAGAGCATTTGTCTTTTTCTTCAGGGGCTGAAAAAGGTGAGAGGAGCAGTAGATACTGGATGCATTACTGGAATTTTTAGACCCATAATTGCATGCAGTATCCCCTACACCACAGATTCTGAGTTCCTGGTGCTCTCCAGTCTCAGAGGTCTTCTACAACCAAGAGTATGGTAAGCAGGAATGTGCATTTTAAATGCTGAGAGTGGCTGTTCTAAGTTTGCAACAGAAACTTGGTTGCTTCCTTAAGAGGACAAGACCCAAGCTTTTCATACAAGGGTGTCAGTATTGCACAGATCAAAGGTTCACCCAGCTCTGTGGTGCCTCTGACAGCAGCCCTGGCAGCCAACAAGAGGCTTCATCTGAATCTGAAGATGCACCTAAAGACAAGTGGCAGTGGCACCCCCTGCAACATTTGCCCTCTGAACTTCCAGTCATAAGGACATCCAGAGCTGAGGGCTTCACCTGCACCACAGGTTTTAACAGTTCCCAAAGGACTAATTCTCTGTAAATGTACTAGCTCCTTTTTTAGCTGTTACACTTTCAAAAACACAGGCCCAAGGGTCATTTCTTCCTTCCCATCAGCTCACAGGGAACAGAGAGACAGTCAGACCATGCAGTCACTTGTCTCTGGCTGCTTGGCTGTACCTCTTTTGGAAATTTCTTATGATTGCTGAGGTGACCCTGGAGAAGGGGGTAAGCAGGACTTCTGTTTTCATCATGTTTAAAAACAAACTTCCAACACCACCTAAGCATTCTGGCAGTAAATGGAACTGTATCCATTCCTGCAAGTCCTGTGTGGCAGATGGGTATGTTAGACTTGAAACCACTGGTGCTTCAGAACAGGGTTTGATCCATGAAAGAACAGACTCCTCACAGACTGGCTCCGCTACAGAAAATTAAGCAGAGTCTTTCTCTAAGAGATTAGAAGGTGCTGAAAACAAGTTTGCTGGTCTGCAAATTGGCTGTGCTGGATATGTTGGCATGTTTAAGATGTTGTTCAAGGAAAATAAAGTGCTACAATACAAGATAGACAAAGTAGATAATGAGGCCAGAAACAGGATTTCTAAGAATAGTTCTGCCTGTCTGAGAAAACCAAAACAGGGAAAAGGGGTGTTTGCTCTGCACAGTGGCCCGAGGACCTGTAGTACTGGGGGAGGACTGGGTGCTGGTTTCTCTGATCTCTGCCAGAGGACCATCATGCAAAAAGTGATATATTCTGTAGGAGTTGGTTGCCCAGCATAGGGGGCCCTTCCATACCAATGGGAAACTCTCAGAGACTGGGCTATCTCAAAGGTGGCTCAAGGCTGGGAATTAACTCCTCCATCTGCTCACCACTTCTGCTCCCAGGGGGAAATATGGCTTTCTGACCTTGTCTTCTCTAACAATTGCTCATAAATTTCCAAAAAGCTGCCATGGGGCAGCCTGTTACCTTTGGGATGGGGTGAGACTCTCCAGGGGCTGCTGTGATTCATGCATGGGTGGAAAGCTCCACAAGGAGACAAGTGAGCCCCATAGACTCATTTATGTGCTCTGATGTTTTATGAAACTGACTCTCCTTGCTGAGCACAGCACCTAGTTGTTCATTTCACATACTAATTTCTCATTTCAGTCAAGTCAAATAGTCACCTAGAACTAGCTCTGAAGTCCTTTCCTGAAAATATTTCTCTCAGACAAATTTAGCAACCAGATTATAATAACCATTGTGAGAAAAAAATCTCAAAATCTGTTTTCTTTTGCACTCGTGTTCCTCTGATATCAGTCTGCCCTTTTTTCCCCAAGTGCAATATCTATTGAGTATTTTTAAATTTAAGGTTATTATTCTGCTACCTCTTGAGTTGCATCTGAGAGTAAATATGCAGAAATTTCTATTCTGAAATCCTTTCTTTTTTTCCTTCCAGTTTGCTGTTTATTCCCCTCTCTTTCCTCTGACCACACTATTGGGACCTAGTTCAGAAAGCATCTTCAGTGTCTCTGGCTCATGGACCTCAGTGCAGCAGCTGTATAAATTGCCCACATGGTTCCTGAACAGAGGCCAGATAAAATGCAGTTTAAGTCTAAGTCTGGGTGTTACAGTTAACAGAGGCACCGTGCAAAGCCTTAGCAAGGCAGCTTGTGGGAATAGCTGTAACTATTTGTTAATTCAGTGCCTTTAGCACTGTAACTCACCTCTGTTACAGTGCTAAAGGCGCTGGGTTCCTAATCCTGATGTGCTTTAATGTTGCATAAACAGAGACCTCTCAGTGCCTGGTGAACAAGAGCAGTTTTGGTGCATACAGCAGCTGCCCTCCATTTACAGCCCCAATTCAGCTTGTTTAGATATCCACAAGTTGCATGCGAATAGGTTTGTTCCCGTTCCCCCGCCGCATTCTTGTCCCTTCTGTCACTGAATGCTGCTGCAGTGGATGACAAACAACTCCCCACATTAAAGGCAAGCTAAAGGTCATACTGCTGCTGAGAGCACTGCTACTCCATTTCATCTGCTGTCAGAGAAGACACAGTCCTCTTCTCAAGGATTCTGAGCTGAATCTGAATTATTTAGATACAGAGGGTAAGGCATGGGGGCATCATCTCACAAATGCCTGGGGTACCAGATCCATCCCCTAAATCTGGAGCCCAGCTGTCCCAGTGCCAGCACAGGGGTCTACAGGCACCAGTGCCAGGCCTGGGGATGGCAGAGAT
Organism: Irena cyanogastra; assembly: GCA_013397155.1. Lineage (NCBI taxonomy): Eukaryota > Metazoa > Chordata > Aves > Passeriformes > Irenidae > Irena > Irena cyanogastra. The sequence continues at coordinate 385,046 of VWZV01007991.1, forward strand.
GTTTTTTAAATCTCAGGAATTACTTCAGGAGGAAGGTATGGAGGGAGTGTTCAAAATTCAGAAACATCTACTTTGATGTTGCATGCTTTTCCCCTGTCATTCAAACACATGTTTTTTTGTTTAAGGATGATTAATATATTTTTAATGTTTTTCCTAACTGAAGGGAAACCTGTGCTATATATTAACTGAGTCTAGAAAAACAGCTCGAAAGCTGAGCTGGCATAAGTGGGTAGCCTGTATGTGATGTTTATTATGATTTTTCCTTAAGATCCTTGTCTTCTCATTTTTCACTGTTTCTTTTTGCATTTGTCACTGCCCTCTTTGAGGGATCTTGTCTTCACTCCCATATTACTCCAAGTCTCAAGAAAAAGTCAACCCAAAACACCCTCTGAGAAAACTTTGGCAAGTACAAGAATGAGCCAAGCTCCAGGCAGAGCTTTGCAGAACTTACACAGCAGTAACTTACTGCCACTGCAGCCTGACTGGCCAAAAAAGCTGGGTTGGCTGCTGCAGGTTTCAGGGTGTTTGTCAGGTGTCTGGATTAGGGAACAACCTGGCCCATTCACACCTGGCTGTGGCAGACCCAAAGCTGCCTCTCTGGCAGGGGAAGAGGAGGTTTTCCCCAGCAATCCCAGGCCAGGGCTCATTTCCCCCAGCCTGTCCCAGGTGAGCACTTGCCTCCCCTCCCCCTCCTGTGCGTGGAAAGACCATGTCAGGGTCTAACCCTGAGTACAGGCAGGTACAACAAGTCCCACTGAAGGCAGGGGGGTTATTCAGTCTCTCATGATGACATTTTGCATTTTCAGATGAAGGTGATGCTTGGCACAAGAAAAAAAGCCAGCAGAAGTTTGTCAGTAAACAAGCAAAGTAAATAACTCAGGAGCTGGAGTCATACTTGTTAAGCACTGGAAGTAGGAGAGGCACCAGGTTTAGCAGCAATAGCTAAATCTGAGCTCAGGATTTACAGGTCAGATGAAACAGCTGCTTAAATGTCCAGAAAAAATGACTGCTCCACTGGTATGTGGCACAAGCTGTAACATTTATCAAAGAAATAAACGGTACTCCATGAGGTCCTCAAATCCATTCATTTCTATTCCTATCCTTTTCTCCTTGCAGGTAAGACAAAAAACCTCATTATATTTTACTTTCCTAAGTTTTATGGCTCTGACATATACTCAGAATGATTGCCTTTGCTGCTGTTAACTACCTGCCAGCACTCTTTTTAAAGTTCATTTAGGAATAATCTATTACCAAAAAGGAAAGGTCCAAGTTTCAAGGATGGATTATTTAAATCACAGCATGCCATTCTGCAGCAACAGGAAGACAGCCAGTTCCCCCCACCAGCACCTTTCAGACCTGCTCAGTGGGGGAAGAGGCAGCCCTTGGGAAGGTGGATTGAATTTCCAGATGGAACACTAATGACAGAAAACTCAGGTCACCACAGCTCTGGACAAGTGCAAAAGGGCAATATTTCACTCTAGTATGAAGAACTGCATAAAAAGAATATACATTCTGTACTCTCCCTTAAAAACTAGCCAGATAAATGGAATATTTAAGAAAACATATGCCATGGAATTTTATTTGCATATAGAGCATTCTTATTTGCATTTATAAAATACAAAGCCAAGATACCAACATAGGAAGAATACAAAGTACAAGGCTACTCTAAACTACGATAATAATGCAGATAACCATTATTCTTTCATTTGATTTAAAAAAATATAGAAATTTAAATGCATACTTGAATGAAAATTTACCAAATATCATTTATATTACTATCGAGTACCTTTGATGGTTCACTTAAAATATTTCTCCTCTAGATTATGTTTTAAAATGCATTTAAATGTAAGTATTTTTAGGAGAAAAAAAAACTCCAAAAAATCTAATGGAATAAGAGGGAGAACACATCCAGTCATGTTGACTGACACACAAAAGGTAGGCTTTGTTAATGTTATATTCATTACTTTACAAAATGTTTTACAGGAAGTGTAGTAAATCCACCACAGATGTGATAAAGATTAAAACCTCTTTTAAAGCAAATCTGTCCATTTAAAATAACCCAAAAGGTATGTGCAACATTTCTCAGCGATTTTCCAAATAAATAGCTGATGAAACAAATTCAATATTAAACAGAAGCATTTCATAAATTCTGTGTAAATACAGTCCTGTAAATCAGGATGGAAATCACAAAACCCCTATTTTTCTCTTCATCTAGAGATATTAAAAAGCACTTAAAAGGTGATTTGGAATGGCAGCCCATTAGCTCCAGCACTGGGCTACCACCACGACACACAAACCCACTCACAAGTGCAACACACTGCAAGGAAAATATAAGCTCTTCGTTTCCCTTGAGCACTAGGTAAATTTAGAAAAAATATTTTGAAATACAAGTATCTAAATTAAGAGTTCATTATTTGATACACTTAAGGGAGGAAATGTTACAATTTTTATCCATATTTCATTTTGGGTTTTTAATAGACCATCTTTAGATGAACCAGGATTAAATATTTGCATTCAGCACACCTGTAAATGCTCCAGCTGGGTTCTGTCAACCCAAGCACCACAAATGGCTTGCAAAATTCTGATTACTAAATGCATATTAAATCAGCATTAACATTTTTCCCTAAAGATTTATATAACAGTGCAGTGGAGTTAAATAAGGCTTTAAAAGTAAAGAATCACACCAGCCCCTTCATCATGATAATGCTGTATTTCATTCTCCTCCTATGAATGTCCCCACCCTGCAATTTTTGATTAGGGTTTCTACCATTCTCCTGTACATTTAACCAGTGTTTTAAAGCAGTGAGAAAAGGAGTATTTAGACCAACAACAGACAGTCAGAAGAAAACACATGGATATATTTTGCTATTGCTTTGTAAGATATGGTATAACCTGATCAGTGCATACCACTCCCACACATGAGAATACCAAAATGCTGAAATGGTGTAGCTGAAGAGCAAAAACACCCTTGGGACTCAAACCTGCAAACATTTTTTCCCATGATTAACTATTCTGCCATGAGGAATTTCATTTGAATCATTAAGAGTACTCAAAGTTAAATACATATGTAAGTATTTACAGGCTTGGACTTTGATGTGACCCAAGGAAACAGCAAAGAAACTCAGTCCCTATTATTTTTATTTTTTTTTTGTCCTCAACTGAGCTGATTCCCATCACTAAAAGAAAGGATTTGCTCAGAAAAAGATCAGTCATTGGGTGGAAGCTTTCCCTGGGGATAGAAAATTTTAAATCAGATTTTTAATTTGAAGAAAAAGCTATCTCTCTCCCAACAAAAGCAGTATAAAGAGAACATGTGTGCAGATTGGAGCCCATAAAACAAACATATATAATATTAAATATTTGCTTATCTTCTTAGGTTAGCTTGGCAAGAATTAAATTTGCTACTCATGACTACTGCTGACATTCCAAGTTCATGCCAAGAAATGTATTTACTACCACACACTGCCATCTTTTTGTGTGTTTATATGTATATACATATATGCATACCCAGTCAAAAAAAAAAAAGACCAGTGCCACAAATAATAAATCAAGTGAAAGTAATATTTAACCCACACACCCCAAACTTGCTAATAAACACATGCAATGTACAGACAAAACCTATGGTAGGCTTTCATCATGATGTAATTGCTATTTCATATCAAACTGAGAAAATTAACATGCCAGCCAAACTAACATGAAGTAGGCTGATTTGGCCAAACCATTCAATTTCTCACTTTCTTTCTGCAATAAAAATATTACTGAAAAATTCCAATTATGTAAATAAGGTAGGAATAAATAAAGTGTTAAAAATATAAATCAGTTTCGATGAAAGAGAAACACACAAGGGCATGAACTCTGCTTCTCAATCAGGTTAATTCTCTGCTGAGAAAAAGAGTGCACAGATCAGGGAGTGCCAAAAAGAGCACAGAGCCCCAAATCCAGCATGGTGTGTTACAAGGGAAAAGTATCCTTTCTTCTCTTAAAAAAACAGCAGTGCAGTAAGTATCTAAACTTAAATGCTTAAGAAAATTTTCCCTTGCATGAGATACATAATTTGATACATTATATTGTACATTTCCTTCAAATTCCAGTGTTTGAATTAAGTCAGTTGTGATTAGCTATTTCTCCACAGGAGCTTGAACACACATCAGATCTTTCACTCATCTACGACTGTGCTACTTTCTAAAAGCATTGACCAAGAACCAAGCATACTTCCAAAAAATTCTCTGATATCTCCAAAAGAGCAGCGTGCTGGCCTAAGCAGTGCCCAGGGCATGACAGCCATGGCATGGACTCAGAGAGTGCCCAGGCCCTGGCAGATGTTTGCATTCTCTGCTGCTCAGGAAGTGGGATGTGGGCAGTGCTGAGCTCAAGAGCCAGGATTTACCTTTCACTTCTGCATCAGGGCTTGAGTGGACTCTGTATCCAGATGCTCAGGGATGTGCTGGGCTGCTACCAGATGTCCTCTTACAACACTCATGGACCCCTGTCTTTGTTTTGTTCCCAAAAAAAAGCACACCTCCTTGTGTAAAGGGGTTCTCATCTACTGAAACACTCCCTGGAGTCACTGGGAGGGACACTTGGTATAGTTTAGAGAAGCTAAACCAAGCCCCAAGGCAGTTATGAGCAGAAAGTGCCATTTCTACACCATTTGTGCACCCATGTATTGACTGGGTTCTTTCAAGTCTGGCACAGCTCAGCTGGATCTGAGCCTGGGGCCCAGCAAGAGCTGCAGTGACTTGTAGGGCTCACATCATGGAAACCAGCAGAAGGGCCAGTATGCTCCTCATGTCACAAGTGTCTCTGGCCAATATCAAAGGTTTATGTAGTCCAAGACCACACCAATTCTACAAACTAACGTAAAGTTCACCATAGAAGAGAAAATCAAAACACTTGGGTCAATACACAAAATTCCACAGAGTGCACCCTCAGGATTTCCTCTAATGAGATAGAGCAAAATGCCCATAAAATGTAGACAGCTGGTAATAACATCATGGCAAAGAAGCCTCTATGGATTGCTTAGAAGCTCAAGTACATTTCAATTTAAAAATGCTTAAGCAAACTACATAAACTGAGTGCAAATCATATTTCCTTCTAAATAAGAAAAACTACTTACAGGGAGACTGGAATATATAGTTTTAGGATTTATTTGCATAAGATACATTCTAAATTTTGTAATATACAGTGTTAATATTATATATTTAAATAAGCCTTTATCTCATCCTGCTCCTTTAAGTGTTCCTTAAATCAGCAGAAAGAGAGGCCTTGATGCCAGCAGTGCTGAGGAAGCCCAGCTCCCTGTTCCTCCTGTGAGAGCTGTGCAAAGCTCAGGGCTCCCTCCCCACCAGGCACCCATGGGGCAGGGATGCTCCCTGGCCTGCTGGGACCTGGTGGCTCTTGTCCTGGCACAGCTGTCCCTGCTGCACACACACTGTGTTCTTCTTCATGTGAAGGTCTCAGAATCTGACCCAATTTAAATTTAAGTTGGAAAATCACAACTACCATTTAAATAATACACTAAAGCCAGAACTAGACAAGGAAACTATTGGTTCCTGTCTGCCTTTCCAGATACAAGCCAGCTACAATTTCAGAAACAAAGTGGACAAAAAGCTCACGTGCTGACACCAAACATGAGAGCTGTCAATGGAGCAAACAGTAACTTCTGTAGCAGGAATTTCAAAAATCAGCATTTCAGCATAGAGCTTGTAAAAACCATCCATCTGTCTAATAAGAAAAAATCCATTGTGGATTTTTTTTTTTTTTAATTCAAAGTGTTTTTTCAACTCCTGAGAGATATTAGGAGTGCATTTGTGATGTTCCACAAAGTCACCCAGGAGGTAGCTTAATCAGTCACTGGAGAAGCTTTAACCAGTGTTTTGGGGTCCTTGGGCTCTCCAGAGACATCGAAACATCTCTCAGACTCCACTAATCTTTGCAGCAGGATAAATAGCAGAGAGAAAGGGATGTATCCCATCCCTGAAGTCCTGAGTGTCCCCTGAGCAAGGCCAGACAGGGCTGATTGCACATGGGCAGGGGGACACAGCAGAGGCAGCAGGAGTGGCTGGGCCTGTCACCTCCCTCCCCTGCTCTGGCTCAGTGACCTGAAAGGAGGTTGGACCAAGCTGGGGTCAGTCTCTCCTCCCCAGTGACAAGAATAGGATGAGAAGAAATGGCCTCGAGTTGCCCCCGGGAATGTTTAATCCCCTAATTTGATATTTCTATCTGGAAAATTCTTTCCCAAAAGTCTTGTCAAGCACTGGAACTGGCTGCCCGGGCTCCACCAGCAGTGATGGAGTTGCCACCCCTGAAGAGATGTAAAAGATGTGTAGCTGTGGCACATAGGGATATGATCTAGTGGTGGCCTGGGCAGTGCTGGGTTAATGGTTGCACTTGATGGTGTTAAAGGTCTTTTCCCACCTAACTGATTCTGTGAGACACTGAGCACGGTGCCATATGGCCTGGAATATCCCTTGGCCAGCTGGGACCAGCTGTCCCTGCTGTGTCCCCACCCAGCTTCTCTTGCCCCTCCCAGTCTATGCATTGTCACAGCAGGAGAAACTGAACTGTCCTTGGCTGGTACAAACTGCTCAGAAACAACTACAAACACCACGGTGCTATCAGCATTATTCTTATCCTAAATCCAAAACACACCACTGTACCAGTAGTACCAGGAACAAAACTGGCTCAATCCCAGCTGAAACCAGGACAAGAGGAATCCCTGCCCATCCAGAGACAGCTTCTTCCCTCACTGTGTTTGCCAGTAACGGGCACCAGAGCAGCAGGAAGCAGCTATGGAGCAATCTCCTTGTAAGAACAAATTCTTCTGAACCCTTAGCCTAGCATCTGAATGTCTGCACTTGCATGTGTTCTGAGCTTTTAAGAACATTTGGCTATATTTTAATATATGTAGTAATTTAATTGTAATAGCTGTCCGTGGGGTGTGTTTTTTGTATAAAGAAGTCTCAGACAAGATCTGTTCATTTGGGGGGTTTAGTTAACAATTTCCTGGAAATTATAATTTGAAAACGGACCAAGTTACTGAGTGTGCAGGTGACTGTCACCTGCAGGGTTGTCAGAGTCACTAAAATAATTTATGTAACTTAAAAAAAACAAATGACTGCCTCTCCTCAGTTGCAAGCTGATGAATGACATATGTGAGTGTGCCCTTAAACAAATAAACAAAGCAAAAAACAAAATGAAAAAAAGGTTTCCTGATTAAATAATGAGCTATTGCCTGGAACAGCAAAAACACATAAACAAATACAGTGACTGTGAGAGCTAAAATGGGGAGAGAAAACTCTTTCAGTACAGAGCAGGATCCTCTCCAGAGCACGAGCTGTGAGCAGTAAGCTGAGCCCATGTCATCAGTATGGTTGGCACCAGCTACTACTGAGGCCATTAGTTAATAAAATGTGCTGACTTTTTTTTCACACTGACCCAAGTTCCTTCCATCTTCTGGAGAGCATTTCTCCTTTTTTTTTTTTTTTTTAATCATTGCGGGGTTTCTTGGGATTTTTTTAAGTAGCAACACAAAGAGTTGGAACAGGTTGATACAGTGGTGGCATCACGTTTTGATCTCTTGCTTCAAACAAAAGATGCACACCCAGCTATCAAAATAAAGTGAACTTTGTTTAACACTACTTGCCTGACTTTCCCTTGCCTTTTACCCTGTGTAGTCGTACAGAACTGAGCCAACAGGATATAAAATGTTACCCAACCAGAACTGTCCACAATACTGACATTTGATACCCACATTGCCTCTGCTTGTTTCTGAAGTCATTTTGGAAACGTCCTTTCTACGTTAGTCTTCTTTGTAATATTTAAGTAATTTTAAAAGAATAACAGACTCCCATCTAACTCACACTGTCAGACTAGCAAAGTCATTTTTCTAGGACAGCTTCCCTTCCTCTCTGTCAAAGGACAGCAGGCTGTGGCAGATCCCAAAGCAGGGGACTGATCTGCAGAAATGTTATGTGCGACAAGGAAATCCTTCTCTGTTAAGCAAGAGCAGCTGCAGCTGCTACAGAGGTATCATCATGATGTGCAGTATTCTTTTAAAAGGCTTGGTTGTGATATCAACATGCAACCAGGAGCTTCCACACCATCTGTATTTTAACATTGTCCAACCAGAAGTATGCCAATATATATATACTATTCATAGGGATTCCAAACTTTTAGATATCTCAATCTGGGAAAACAAACAACATTCCCCCTGCTTCTTGCAAGTTTCCCATTTCCTATTCCTGCAAGGCAATAAAAATACTTGCAGAAGTTTTTGGACACTCTCCTATCTTTTCTCCTGTTAGAGGAGAAGAATAAATGTTCCTCAGATTCCTTATAACAGAGAGAGGTTTAAAATAGTTTCTAAAAGATTTTATAGCATCTTAAAATATTCTCTTTTATCTTTTATATTTTTCTTACAGTGTCTGTAGATTATGGGCTGAGTTTAAAAAACCCTTGGGTGCTACTTTTGGAGTTGAGAGTATGCATATGGTGCACACATTTCCAGCTAAGTGATGACTTCCATGAGACGTAGTACTACATGTGGGTGGGATGCTGGCAAGTAACAGATTTTAATGTACAATTCAAATAAGGGCATGAAAACCCAAGTTCTGCAATAAAAGAAACATGTTGAAATTCAATGGGAGAAATTTAAAGTTATTTATTCTGAGCCTTCAAAAGAGCTGGGAATTTTGGTTCTGTCCTGAGGCTGCACAAAATGGCTACACAGAAAATCTGTCTCCAACCAAATCTGCCCAGGACTGCAGGCATCAGGCTGGTTTTGTGATGTCATCTAGAGTATTGTTTCACAGAAAATATGGAATTGATTGCATTTTGCTAAGTGAAGTGGAAACAAAGTGATTTCTCATGCTCAGATGTAATCACTTCAAAATTAGGGCTAATACATCTTTCTGCCCTCAACAGGAACCTCTCTACCTGTCAGTGCCTCCTGCAGCCTCCAACGAGGTGTGCTGGTACCACTATGCCAGGCAGGATGGGCATACTGTGGTCTTTCAAGCTGGAGTAGCAACTACCCAAGTTCTTTGCCCAAGGCACTAACATAATTAGGGATGGCTCTGATCATTAGTGCTGGAGAAGCAGTTATATTGTTTAGCAATTTAGCCAGTAAAAGCAACATGCTCAGCTCTGTACAGTACATAGCTCACATTTATTTCCTTCCCCAAGGAAAGTATAGATTGACCACACCACGAAATGTACTGAGACTGGGACATTGCGTCCCAAAAATCTTGTAACATGCTCTGGTCTTTGTTGGGTAGACACTGTTACCGAATTTTGTTGCAGCTCTACATTAATGAAATATTTTTAGGTCTTTATGAGTGCTGACAGAATAGTACATAACTGATAACCACTAGATTCTTGAAAGTTTTGCATCAAGTTTGTACAGATCCAAGACAAAAGTCTTAAAGAAAGTATTTATAATAAAGACAGTTCCTGAAGAAAGAAAAGTAGGGCTCTGTTTACTACAAAAATAGGAAGATGTTCTTGCAAACAGAGGGGGTGGGTGCTGACAGCACAAGGCATAGGAACGTAAGTGGGAGAAGGATGAAGAATTTGGGGGATGTGGTATCACGAAAGAGCAAGAGGTTATGTAAAACTAATGAGACATGCAGAGCCCTAAAACCACATGCTATTACCCAGGGATCAAATCCCACAAACATCCCATGCAATTTAAGGAAATCATTTTTTCTCATCACATCTAAGACATACAGTGTAGTAGGAAAATAGTGTCTCCTTTTTTTTTATGCTTGGCACACCATCAAAGTCTCACATGAAGTCAAAGAAAAGCACCTCCACCCTAAACTAAGGCTTCTACATGTGGAAAGAAAATATGTTCCCTTCACTGGCTATTTCTACCAAAGAAAGCAGAAACCAGGTGAGAGACACACAGAGCCATCAGCTCTTCCCATTCCACCTTAATTAAGCCAGAATTCAGCCAGGACATTACTCTTGCAACCATGCTATCAAAACCTGAGGTGATCCAGCCCAACCCCTACACAAAGATGACACTTTTGGAAGCCCACCACTTCCTCAAGCTCTCATTTGCCCCTGACTTGGAAGGGCTGTGCCTCCCAGTAGCCCACTGGGCCAGGGCTTTGGTGGCTTCCCAGCCTGGCCTCACCCTCGCCCGGAGCTGGCGGCTCCCAGGCCAACAGGGAATGGCTGCAGACTTGAAAGACACGCTGCTTAAAAGGCTCTCTCATGTTTCAGCTGACCATGTGTTTTCTCTTAGTACCCTGTGAGTTCAAATACCTCTGTATAACAGAAGTCAGACTGAAAAGGCATTGTGCATAAAATAATTCTTGTCCGCATTGGTACGAGCCTTTGTGCTCTTTAAAAGCATATACAAGTAGGCAGGGTCCTATTCACACTGCTCGGTCCATAGATTGTATCTTGTTCAAATTCAGTGATGAAAAAAAAGGGTTGTAAAGGTTTTCTTTTAAACCTGATCTGTAGCAGCACAGAAATATTTAACAACATCCACATCATTCATAGGTAACTATCTTTTGAGAAAGACCAGATTTCTCTCTCTTCCCGTGAAACACTGCCAGCTCCAGTGCATTTGCCAACAGCAAGATCAGGCTCAAGGGAATGACAGAGTTTGCAACAGCATCCTACCAGGTCCTAAAGCCAATTCCAATCCACAGCTGTTTTAAAAAAAAAAAGTCCTGAAGTATTTCAGTAGTATTGAAGGATGAAAATGTACCAGTGGCAAGAAGTCAGAAATATGCCAACAAGGTGTGTGGTGAACAGACCCCAATTCAGAAAAACTATTTTGTTATCTCTGATTTGTATTACTTATTTAATGGTACTGTTTTTACAGTTTGTTCAATGCGCTCAGATTGCCAATAAATGAATAATCACTGAAGTAAAACTTCCACACAGAGTGAGTCGTCACTGCAGCAAAATAAGTTGGTATTGATTCAACTCAGAAACTTCTTGTAGACTGGGACTTCTTGTAGACAACAGCTTAAGAAAGAATTTTGATTAAATTGAGAGGCTCATATGTTACTATGCTCTCTACAAAGTTAGTCATTGTCCACGAGAAAAAACTTCTGCAGCACTCCTCAAAAATCTTTGCATTTATACTGCAACCTCTGGCATTTTCTCAGAGACATTATTTAGGACGATGTGGTGGACTCTGCATATTTGAGCTCATCATTTACTTACCATGCTAAACCAGTTGCTCACTCACTGGCATGGGAAGCAGGGAGCAGCTGAGAGGCTCCTCACTGATGCTTCTAGGTGCTAACACACGGAAAATTGAAATCTCCTGGTGGAGATTTTCCAGCCTTACAGATACATGATTAAAAGGAACTGCAGACACACAGACACACACTTTCCCCGTAAAACCCTCAGTCCAGGGTGGTGCAGCAGGTTTGGTTCCAAGACTCAGGAGCCTTTTGGCACAGAGCCCCACTGCACAGCACTGTCCTTGCTCCACATCCTTCCCCTTGCAGCCCTGGCACACCTTTGCCACTGCCATGTACCCTCTTGTTTTCTATTAAGAACAAACCATAATACAAGCAGGATTGCTGACAGTGCTCACAGACTCCTGGAAACCCATGCTTAGATTAATGTCAGCCATGAGAGATTTAGCCAGTCATCCATACAGGTTTGAAATAACTTCTCTCCTGCTTGGTAGCCAATGTCCAAGAACCAGAGAGGACAAGGATGTGTTTCAAGGCAGCAAAAATAATCTCTCAGGCTACCAGGAGTCATTTCCCCAAACCAGGCCTGTAGGGCTGAGGGAGCTTTGCCTTCTGCACCATGGGGCCTTGGGCTGCTGAGGCACCTGAGGAAACCACATGCAGCAGCTCACAGCTGACAAAGCCTTGGGGAGGGCAGCACAGGGTGGGTCCTATTCTCCATGTGCAGTTTCATTTCCAAGTTTCTCCTAATCAGCCTTAGTGAAGCACCTCACTGCTACAACCATGCTACTCTGAGTACTGACCCCATTCCCTGGGTTGTGCTGTGGACTTCCCTTAACCCTCTGAGGAACTCAGTCTGGATGACCTGATGCTCTCCTACAGAGTTTTGGAAACTCTGAATTCTTGTAAAACCCACATAAACATCCTATTGTCATGAAAATTTTTATCATTAAAGAAAATTCCAGTGTCATGAAAGCATTTATAATAATTATTTCCATGTCAAAACAGTGTTTTACAGAGGCATTTTTCATTTGATAAAAATCAACCTACCTACTTTGTTAAGTAAAATGTTTCCAAGCAAAGGCAAGCCTAACTCAAGAACAGCAAAGATGGCTAGAGCTTGTATTCGAGCCAGAAACAATTAGTTATAAGACAGTGGGTAATGGGTATCTTTAATACTCTGACTCAGCTATCTGTGTGGTTCTTTCCCTTATACTCCACTTTATACTATCCATCCTCTCTGCTCACACAGAAACCTGAGACTGGCAGCCTTTAAGAAGCACGTTAGCTGAAAGTTAGAGGTATATTGCAGATCTCATGTATTAAATTCCCTCAGCCTGTTGACCTCTTCTATTCCCAGGGAAAATGCAGGCTGCATCACTGGGCAGGACTTCAAAACAATTAGGGGCAGGGATCAGACACCACTGCACCAGTGTCTAATTTCTTTCCTCAAAGAAAGAAAACCTACAAGGCATGCTTCACTTCTCCTTTGCAGCTTTTCTGGAGCACAACATGTTCTGTGTTGCTACGGGTTATGAACATGAGTTAGGGAAATTAAATAAGTACCTAATCCAAGCACTACTCAGTTAATTAATGCAGTGCTGTTAACAGGGCTATAACTGCATGTGTTTCATGAGAATTAACAAGATTTGTTTGCATTAGCATGGTCTTACATCTCCCAGGTGACAGCAGGAACCATGAAATGGGGATTTATGCCCTGCCCTGGCCGCTGCCAGCAGTGCCCAGAGGGGCTGGGCAGGGACACTGGCACAGGTGCCTGGGGGCTCTGGTTGTCACCATCACCTCCAGCACCTGCTCAGGAAGGGCAGAGCTTGTGCCTGCTGCACCTCGTGAGGGAACTGCTGATGGCTTGGCACAGACAGAGGGGGGATGGCCCTCTGGCCTCCTAACAAAATGGACTAGAACTGAACTTGCAACAAAAATAAACACAGCGAGTACACAAATCAGCAAAACTTGCGTGACTTTATGAAGACAAAACTCAAATTACTTCAAGATGATCTTTACAATTCCATTAGCAAGTTCAATAGAGCATCGAAGCTGACAGCTGTGGCTTTGTGTGCCGAGGAGCCGCAGAAGGCGGTGACAGAGCTTCTCTGCAGCAGGGCCAGGCTGAGCCCTCTTCCCTCCCATTCTTCAGCCATTGCTCACACCAGTGCCATGAGCGTGTTCATTGCACAGTATCGGGAAGGAAGACAGAAGTGGAGTTCTGCTTTGTGTCTGGCAAGGTTAGGCAAGACTTCTGCTACTTTTAGTTCATGATTCCCTCCGGTTGTCCCTCCTCTTCCGTTGTTCCTCTCCCCAACTTTGCAAACTCCTCCAAATACTCCAAGGTTTATAGCCTTGCCTGCTCATTTGATGTGGACTACACAAGGATTAGCCAAATGACACAGGCCACGTTACAGGGCAGATTTCTGTAGATCTAAGATGAGGTTCACATATTACTCTAGTTTGCTCATTTGCAAACATCTGTAGCAGAACACAGTGATCTTCCACTAAAAAAAAACCCCACACAAATGGAGCCAGTTCCATTTGTTTTCCATATATGGGAAGAACTCTCTCTAAACAAATTTAATTCTTGACTCCAAGTGGAATTGAAGATGCTTTTCAGATAAGAAGTGGTAAAATAAAATCACAAAAGATCACAGAAGATGATGTTGTTATTCCCTTCCTGCAGCATTCATCTAATTTTATGTTTCGCATTGGGGCAGTTTGGCCTTCTCTAAGACCAGAAAGACAGCAGACAAACAGCAGTTGAGTGGTGGTTAGACTGCACTCATGTAACCCAGCAATCATAACTCAAAGGAGAAAATTATTTCCTGTCAGAAATATAGACTGAAACTGCCAAGAAAATCTCTCCAAAGCTACAAACTTATCACCATTCACCCATTAGACTTGTGATGAAGAGAAAAATCAAAATTGCACCACATAAACCATGGATGGAATACCAGACAGAGAGAAAGAAAAGAAGACATAGCCATGAAGTCAGTTTGAGTTCTAGTAAATACTTTGTTCTGAAATCACATTTCTAAAAAAATCAGAGGAGTAGGTAAAAATACAGTTGCATTTACAGCCTACCCACTGTGACATTTTTTCCAGACAACTGGCAAGATTTCCCTTTAGCTACAAAGCCATGTCTTGACAATCTTGTGGATTCACTCATCTCTCCACCCTTGGTGCCAGAACATTCATGTGTGATGAGGGCTTGGGTTGGCTTTAGGACACGATGCACAAGGGGAGCAGCCCAGGGAGCACAACCTGGGAGTGCCTAAAGGCTCCAACCTCCCCAGCTGCACTCCAGCATTCCTCAGCTTTATACCATGATTAAAACTTTTGCAAAATTAAATCACCAAAAAAATAAAGTTTGAGAGGTGATGTCCCCTGGGCTTTTTCACAAGTATTTGCCCAATGACAGCAAATTTCTCTCCCTGAAAGAGTGTTTGGCTCCTTTGGTACCAACAGTGAGAAAAGGGAAAAAAGCCTGCACAATGTGATTTCCTGATTAAGCTACTCATAACCTGTAACCTTCTTCGTCTGTTCTAATCTAGTTTATTCTATTGTGTTTTTCTTTTTGCAGTTTCATCTGCTGAGCCCAAAGGAGATCCAATTTATAACTGGATGACTAGTTCATAGCCACATTATCAGAGATTTTCAGATGTGAAACCCTTGTCCATTTTTTCACACTGGTATCCGTGGCAGATAAAGCATCATTATTAATGCATTATCCAATGTATTATTTCAATGTCACACAGAAAAAAAGACTAGAAATTCAATTATCTATTGTCCCAAGTTACACCATGAAAACAAAACACAAAGCAGATTATTTTTTTCATAGAGCTCCAGAACACTAAACTTATGAAGAAATGAGAAACACAGTAAGAGCTGAATCTAACTATAAATTCTGACATATGTCCACTTATAATGATTAATGACTAAGAAAAAGAAAAAAGACTGCATGCACAAATGCCAGCCTGAAGTGGCTGTATTAAGACATACAGCTATTTTAAATATTTTCCCTTCTAATTACCTGTATCTTACTACTGCAAAATATTCACCATACAAAACCCGACTGGCTCTCCTGCCTCTCTCAAAAGCAGCAGGCAGTCAAATAAGCTCTGAAAAGCCAATTCAAATGCCACAAAGTAAAACAGCACTGCTGTTTCTTCCATAGAAAATCCAAATAAAGCTCATTTACTTCTCTTGGGTGTATAAGACAAAGGTATTAACACCACAGTGGAGTTTTTCTATAGCAATATATGAACAAAGAGACGGAATGCCCCAACCTGCAGTCACTACTACAGCCTCCATTATATTTGCTTATATTTCAGTGAGAGCTCAAGGAAAAGGGCTGTGGCCACTCTAACTCAGTTGTTCACCATTTCAAGAGTGATCTCCAAAAGACATTGAAAAGACAGAGCTCAAGAGTGCCCTAGTAAATAGCATTCAGGACATGCCACTTTCTTCATTACTTTCCAAGGACCAAAATGATTTTCCTGGGCAGAATGGCTGATTTTTAAGACAGCTTTACAACTAAAGCATGGCATTTCACATCCTACAGGACCAAGACAGCAGCTTACACAGACCAAAGCCACCAAGCACACAGTTTCAGGGACTTTGTAGGGTGTTTTTGAGGCACGAGAGGCAGAGTACGGGTCACACCACGGCTCCCAGCAAGGCCACATCTGGCATAAAGCAGGTGCCTAGTGACAGAAAACAAACCCCATCCTTTAATGCCGCTGAGACAAAAAGTTTAACAGCATGTTTTGGGATATCAAGGTGCCCCTTTGCTGTCCATGGCCTACAAGATGCAAATAGCATCATTTGTCACTGGTTCCGTGCCACGTAGCACATCTGGACTCAGGGTGTTGGCGGTGTTTGTGCTATGCTCTCAGCAGGAGACGATTTGCTGGTAGAGATCATGTCAGCACTGCTGGAGATGAAAACATTCAAAATAGTGTCCATGACTGGCAACTTTTATTTTGCAACATATGTCAGACTCCTGCCTGTGACGTGGCACAACTAGCTATCGTATGATGTAAGGGCTACAGCACATACTTTAACATACAATGCAATTGTCTGGGAGAAGTTAGTGTGGCTCCCCACTGCGATACACATTTCATGACAATCAGATCCTGAAAAGTGCTCTTGCTCACTTAAAACTGAGCTGAAAGGGCTTCTCAGAAGGCGGGACACACTGGGCAGAAATTTCCAGAAGAGAACTGCAAATGGAAAACCTTTAGTGAGCACCAATATTAACCAAACTGGATGCAGAATTACTAGCATGGGTTGGGCCTCCTCAGAGTAATGAAGCAATTCCCTTAGAAACGCCTCTATATGTTCAGAGCCTGCTCTTAAAGCAGATTAGCCATGTTGTCATCTTATGTGAATACCAGTCTTTGCCTGGGAAAATGAATTGAGACCACACCAAAATGACTCCAGTGAAGAGCTCTCAACAGCACTCATAACCTCAGGGATGCTGTTGTACCAGCAAAAGGAACCAGCAAAATGCAGACTGGTTTCCCAAGGTTGCTTTACTGCAAAGCAAAAACACAGTTTATGAAATCAAAACACATTGAGGAAATACTTCCATCAGGCCCCAGCATGGTGATACAGTTCCTCAAAGAAGGAAAGTCATTCTTCACCCCTTCCAACATGGAGCTTAGGAAAATTCACATCTGATGTGAGTCATCTTCCCATTCAGACATGAATTCAGTTTATCCTTGCTGGAAGGATGATCTAACCCTTACCTTCTCCAGACTTTCTCAACAGGGGATCGAGGCACAGGGTAGAGAGGAGCTCAGTGACAGAGGTGAAAAGAGGAAGGGAAAACATACACAAACAGACAGAAAAGTGATAATTCTGGAGCTTTCCGCCAGGAAGCCCTGTGCCACTGCACAGCAACAAAAATAACCCAGGGGTCCCTCTCTGCTCTGGCTCCCTGTGAGGAGCCACTTTAAAGCTTTTAGAACATTTGCAGAGTTTGAGAGAAATGTTTTTTGTTTAACTTCAGCTACTTCAGAAATGCCTGGGGCCTGAAGAAACATATTTTTGGATTGCTCCTAAAGAACAGGCTGAACTTTGAAGTTTGGGGAATTTTTTTCAGATCAAATGTTAAATTAATAAACACCAACATGACAAATAAGTCTGAGAACTGGGGGAAAAAATTAACAACCACTAAAAAATCTTTCTGGATTAATTAATTGTGGCATATTGTTACTTACTCTAAAATGTTGATGGGTCTGGCACTTCAAGTCCTGTAAGCCACGCTGCATATGTGTTTTTGTATCCTAACTAAGCACTTTTGATATTATTGCCTATTTCTCCCTACAGTATAAAAGGCATATCATCACCAGCATCAGCTTGGGTAAGAATGGGCTCATAACCAGTTTACTTATGGATGGTTTGAGAAATGCACACAACAATTCAAAGCAGCTGGAATCTAAAAGACTTTGTACACAGCTTATTTATAACAGAAATTTCATCAATGCCACTGAATTTACCTTGCACTTTCTTGTTGATTGCAGTGTCCCACGTGACTTATTTTCCTTTCACTGCATTGCAAGAAACAGCTGGATAAGGAACCCTTGAGTCCCTGGGAAGCCATGGGTCAGTAGGCTGCAAGCCACACACCAAATATTAATTACAGCTATGTGGTCAGAGCCCTCTGCTAACACTGCAAATAGGAACAGGATTGTGCCAGCATTGCCACATCCACATTTTTGTATTCTTGCCTCAATTTTCCTCACCCTATTTTCAGAAAGAAAACCATGATTCATTTCTGATAGGTGCCCTAGTAAATAATCAAAAAGCGATAATGTAAAACTCCCTCTATAAACACTGGTAAACAACAGTTTGCTCACTGCTCTAGTTCCTCCCCATCCCAGGCAGCTACAGAGGGGGAACTAGTCAATATACTTTCCTGTAGATTTTAGGGTCATTTTTTTCAGGAATCTGAGGACTGTGATTCATCAGCAGTCCAGAAGTGTACCTGCAGGGACCACTGAAGCAAGTTTGCTTCTCCCAAGATTGCTTATTTATTTTAAAAAAATTAATAAAACTCTCCCTCTAGGATCCTAGTCTACTTTGATCACCACAAGCCAGGTTAATTGCACCAGGATATTCCTCCCATGGGATGGAGCTGAGAGAGGTGGATTCCCAGAGCAGAGTCACCTCCCTGGCAAACATGGGGGTGGTGGAGGGCCAGGTCCTGAGCCTGCACTGATGGACAGGGTGCTTTGATTAACACCACAGCCCCTGACCCAGAACAGCAGCGCCCTGAGGAGGATTCCAGCAAACATCTGGTACCATTAAAGATCACTGGTAGAGATCTACACCCCGAGAGGGCCAGGGCTGAGGGATTGCATAGTTCCTCTCTGAGGCTGGCACTGCACACAGATTTGAATGTTAGTGGAGCAACACTGAGGAAATCAGCATCAGAATGAGGAATGTGAAGTTATTCATTTAGTGGTTTCTCTAATGCTTCTCCATTTAATATTTGCAAATTTAATATTTACACATGCAGGTCTTACAAAAATTATGTTACAAGGAACAGCTTCTGTACTTCTTATAATAAACAACCAACCAAAAATACATGGTATGTATAGCAGGGGGTTACAGCTGGGATCCTATATTACTTCTTAGAGTCACTTATCTAAGATCTAGTATCTATAAAAAGCCTCTCTGTTTGCTATTTACACAGGTGTCCTGGAGCATTATATAATCATGTAGCAGATCAACATAGCCTTAGGATCTCAAAGTATAATAAAAGTACATTAGGATCATGACGTAGAGGGAAAGAGTTGGCTACCATTTGACACTGGTCTTTTATTCTTTCCAGAAGTTCACCTGGGCATGGAGGATGGATGTCTTTAGTTCTTCATGAGAATAAAACAAAGAAAACATATCTTTTTCTAATCTTGCTTGCCTAGATTTTTAAAATGTACAATCAAGCTGGCTCTTCACACAAATGTTTAAATTTTGCCACTCTTATTTACACTATGTGGTTCCACTAACCTTGGCAACAGATCTCCCACAAGCCAGGGGTCTGGTAAGACCTCTACTTTCAAGAGTCAGACTTTAAAAAAAGTAAAGCATAGTAACTTAAAGCATTCAAAATATACACCACCAAGGAGGACAACAAGACATGAGAGATAACAGAATCTACACAAGGCATAGATGTTTCCACATATTCTGTAACCACAGGAAGGATCAGATAATACATTACAAATTAGAGCAGATTCTATGATAAAAATGCCCTCCAGGAAAGGCATCTATCATCCCTTAAAAAAGAAAAAAAAAAAAAAGAAGAAGAAAAAAAAGAAAAAAAAAGAAGAAAAAAAAAAGTGATGTATTATCCATAAAATCCTCCACAATGACTAATCTATCATTTCAGTCAGCCAGATCCTGAAGACAAGGTTTGAATCCTAACAAGGTAACAACAAAATCCATTAGAATGTAAGAACAAGGGACATATTCAATTCCTATTACATCTGGCTTCATTAGAGCTTATTCTGCTTTTAATCTGCTGTAATAAAGTCCTTACGTTAGAGCGAAGATCTTAGACTTTGACATGCTCATACAGAAATATATATTGCATGCAAATGACACAGCAAAGGCAACACAAGTACATCAGACCTTGTGCTTACTATGAATGAATTATGTCCTCCATTCATGAAGTCCTACTGGCATTCTTTTCCAAAGCATCTGCTACGCAGGATCAACACTGGCTCTTTACAAGAGACAGCATCAGGAGGAATAAACTTCCACCTCCCACTCCCTAGGCTGTGTACAGCTGCTGCTTATGCCAAGACACTGCAGCCTCACCCACTGTTTTTATCAGCTATTCAGATTCCCATATAAGTTAGAAGACTGCAGCAAAAAACCAAAAAATTAAAAATTCATTTATATATATAATTCAATGTAAATTATCACACTTCTACAAACTTCTTAGAAAATCTTATCACCTATTTGCAAGTACAAGCATGTCATCATGCTTACTGAGGCTTGCCAGAGGTCATAAGGAATAAGCATTCCATATAATGCCTCTAACTACCAAGGAATTGCTCCCAGACTCCTGCCACTGGATTTTGCCTACTTGTACATCTATAAATCAACTGGCACTGTGGCTTAAAATGGACATACTGTCCTTGACACTAGCAACCATTTGCCTGCTTGACAGCTACAGCAACACTAACTCTTAAAGCATTTGTTTGCTGCATCTTGCACTTCTATTTTTCTCCATGGTGGTTTTTTTTTTGGAGCTGTTTCTTAGGTGATGGTTTTACTTTGAGTTCTTTAAGTCCTCAAACTTCATTGACTTATGGGCCCTTTACCCACAAATGTACTATGCAAGATGAAAATATCAAGGGATTACTTTGATCCAGAAAACATATATGCAGAAACACACATATTCTAAATTTTATATGAAGGGTAATCAACGCAAATAGAGACTGCTAACAAAGTCAATGAATTCGCACACCATAAATTGTTCCTTTCCCCATTTTCTTCAAGTATTACTAGTTCACATCTCACTGAGTAGCAACTTTCTTTTTCATACTGTGAGCCCTGTTGTCCAAAGAAAAGCACAAACCCACATCTGAACAGTATTTTATAGCATTAATGACCTCAACCTCCCTGCCCCAGGTAATGGCCAGTTCAAGTTTGCTCAGGGATTACCCTTCACTCCTCCAAGGCTGCTGATTTACAAAGCAAAGAGATACTTGAGAAGCACTAGCACTGTATGTCTACTAAGCATTAGCTCTTCTGAGATCAATAGTCACGGAAAGTAAATCCCAGCCCGTACTTGAGAAAAGCTGTGTGAAGTTGCAATTTTCTGTATGAAAAACAACAAGAAAACCTACCTAGAGACAGGCTTCCTTGAGAGGGCAGAAGAAGAGGCAGAAAGCAGCAGCCAAGACTTTTAAGCAGCTATTAAGACTGACAAGCTGCAGCTGCTGCACTCTGCTAACAACTGCCCAGGAGAAGCAGGAGGAAACCCTGAGGGATGGGTGGTTTCTGGAAGTGGTTCTTGCCATGGAACCTGTCACTGAGGTCTGGGAGTCATTGGAGGAACGGCACAGAAAGTATCACCTTTTATTGAGGGAACCATATCCCTTGCTCAGGGTGTTCAAGAAAATTACTGAAAAAAACCCCAAACAAAACAAAACAAAAAAAACCCAAACAAAAACCACTACTTTCAAGAAGATGGATGGTTGGTATGGAGTGCTTTATGAAAACAGAACAAAACCAAAAAAGAACTGTGAGCCATGCTATGAACTCTAGTGTAGAGTTTGCATTTTTAAAATTCCTCGCAATGGATCTGGAATAAATCAGCAATGGGTCAGACCGGTTCAGAAAGTGTTTGAATAACTGCCCATGGAGTGGCCAGAGGTTCTCCGTCAGCACAGTATTTTGACTGCTGCTGTTCAATTACCATTTGAGAAAGCAGGACTGCTGGGAAAGACAACACAAGGTAAACCAACACTGGCTACAAAAGCAATCAGTGCACCAATATCCACACGGCACAGCCGTTCCCAAAAGCTGCTTCACCTCACGCTGCTCCGAGCCAGCAGTGCTCCACATGGCCAGAGGTGAGGGGCTGTCAACAAATCAGGAGAGCCCGAAATATCTCATTTTATCTCTATAATAGAAACTGTAATTGACAAATCATTATTTTACATTTATAAAATATATGATGAGGAACATACCACATGCATTCTAGACTTTCTGTCTGCACTGGAAATCAGCTGGGAAATTAGGAGGTATGGCGTAGAAACATCACTACGAATATACTGTATTACTGCTTTTGCAGCTGCAGTCCCAGAATTTGTTTCACAATAATTCAGTTACCCATATTTAAACAACCAGCCAGCAGAAGAAAGGCTGATATATTTCATATGCATTCTCTTTGAGCAGGGGGGCCTTCACGTCTGGTCAAAAAACGTCAGGCTCATATGACACCACCAGAGTCAGGAGAGATGCCTAACCATAACTAAAAGCAGAATTTGGCCAACACAATTGGAAAATACCAGCAGAGTATATACAAATGCACACACGCAATCTCATATAAGAGCAGAGCATGAGACAGATTGGATTTTTTAATCACACCTTTAAAGAAAACAACATTTCATGTACAAACCTCTCACTGTGCTCCTATGTGGATCCTTTATCCCACTGCAACATAAACAGACATACCAGAGTCTGGAGTAGGGAAGAAAGATTTTTTTCTTTTTTTCTTTTTTTTTCCCCCATTGAGGATTTTAAACACAATTTAAAAAGCAAAAGAACAGATCTGGCCTGCCTTCCAAACTGACTTCAATAATAGATAAACAGTTTTAAGACTACCACAGTCAGCAAGTACATACATAAGCTTTACATTAATACACTTACCTATATTTTTAAGAGAGCTTCATTTTTCCTCGTTGTTGTCGGTTTCCTCTAGCATACAGTCCAGAAGAAAAAAACTAGACATTTTTCCTGATTCACCAAAGCCATGCTTTTACAACGAATACCCTAATGGTTTAGATACTATTCCTCAAAACTTCTTATCCAAAGGAAAGCAGCCTTTCTGTCAGCTTCCCCACCAATTTCTACGAGTTTTGTATCATCTTTCTACGATCATTCCATCAAACCAATCCTTCAGAAAGGAAGGATTTTAGCTTGCATCCTGCATGCAGTGCCTGACTTGAAGCTGCCATTCTCTTCTTCAAGTCTCTCCTCTCTGGTGCACTTCCTGGTCACACCTGACGGCTTTGGTACTTTGCAAAAACAGAGTGGATCTCAGTATTGGCAAGACATAACCAAACACAAACATCTGAAGTTATTACTAAAAAACCAAGATTCTGAAACAGCATTTTCAACAAAATTAAACAGATAAACTTTGGTGCAAATTAAAAACAACTCTCTTGTATCTGAGCCCATAATGACTATTTTGAATACAGATTATTTACTGCTGGCAATAAAGAAGTTTTTTGGTAACTTTTCTGTTATTGGGAAGAGCTTGAATACAATCCAGTCAAAAAAAATGCTGACTTTCCTAAATAGGGGCTGTGTTTTTGCAATAAAGAATACTGGTCAATATACAAGTGGAGGAAAACTGAACCAGATGTCAGTAATAGGACCACAGAACGTTGCATTTGCCCAGAATCGCTATTTTAAACACATGATGTTGGTCTACTGGTTTGTGGGATAATACATTCTTGGCAGTCAGAAAGAGTTTCGATATGTTAGAAGGTTATCCTTGAGCAAAAAAAAAAGAAAAAATAAGAAAAAAGGAGGAAGAGAAGAGAGGTAAAGAAAGGCCACTAATTCATCAAGTTACCTATAGCAAAAAAACAATCACGACTTAAGAAATCAGTTCAAAGACAAGCCAGTCGCAGAACAGAAAGTTTGGGGTTCATATTAATTTTTGTTTTCTGCTTTACCTCTTTAATATGAATACTTCATTCATCCTTCACTGCACTTTGCCATCCTGGTTTTTTTTAAGGATTCTTCCCTTCATTTGTACTCAGTTTCTGGTGAACTTCCACCTTGCAGCTCCATCCAGCGCAGTGGGAGCGATGTGGGGGAACCACCCTAGACACCCAGAGCACACAGACCCACTGCCAAGGGCTTTGGGAACCTCTGCTCTCACCAGGATCCTGCTGCCCTCACTGGCATTACTGAAGGCAGCTGCCCCAAAATCCCTGAAGGCAGCCCTGGAAGCTGTAAGCACACAAGTAACAACCCAGGTCCCTGTCCACTGGCAATTTAGGAGTTGCCCATCTCTAAAATGCTGCCTAGCTCAGAGTCACAGGGGGTTCTGAGTGGATTTTTCGTGGGTTTTTTTGGTTTTTCTCTTTCTACTTAAGAAGTCTTCCCCTTCTATCTGTAAGTCTTCTTAATATTGAAATAAAACTTCAAAATGTACTTTGCATGTTTGGCCAACAAACACTTCCCTGTTTTACCATGTAATAAATTTAAAAATCAACTCTGCTCATTGTCTTAACAAACCCTCCTCTGAAAGATAATTAAAACCACTTCCCAATATACAACCAAAGTTTTATTTTTATAGTCTATCTTCAATTATGGCATAATCCTTTCTTTTTTTTTAACCAGTGAAATATACAAATCACACAAGACAGAAATATGTACATTAAATGTACAGAACAGAGGAAAGGACATAGAAGATTTACATATCTGAATGACAAGTAAAATATTTTACATTAAATAGGGTTTTAATAGCTAGGATCATGAGATTCAATTCTGCTCAGACAGAAGTCACTAAAAAGGAACATGAGGTGATTCAGCAAATGAAAAAAAAAAAGATCCTGGTTTTTGTACAATAAAAACCAAAGTGACGTATTCAATGAATTAGTGCTTTATTTATTTCTCTTACTTTAAAGATATTCTTCGCAAACATCTGAACATGAGGGGTAAATATGTCCTTGTACAATAAATTAAGAGCAATAAAGCGCCATTAAGAAGCTGATAAATGATCAAGATGAATTTAATGGTACAGCTTAAAGGCTTGTGAAAAGTCAAGGCTTTAGTACAACTAGGCTAAAGTGAAAGGTTTTCCTCACTTGGTATCTGTAAAACCATTTTCTTTAACTTGCGGGATGAGACTGAGTTGGCAAGTGGCATCTGAACCAAAGATGAAATCCTGTGTAGCTACACAGCACGGGGGGAACACATATTGTTTGACAAATAACAATTCGCTGTTCAAAAACTGAAAAGCAAGGGCCGAATGCAGCACACTGTGGAGTTGGAAGGTGTCTCCTTTCAGCAATAATCAATAATGCCCTTAATGTGAGAGTGGAATAGAAGTGATCTCCAAGCTGGTATCAATTCAAGTGCAGGATGCTGCCTCTACCAACCACCCAAGGAAGTCCTGAAATTGGGAAGAGGCTTACTTCTTTGTGATTATCCTTAAAACTTCTGAACGTCAAAAAGTTCTTAAAAAATAATAATTAAAAATAAAAACCCACCAAAAGCTTAGAGTCAATCTGAACACCTGAAGAGATCTGAAAAAGGAAATAAGGGATGAACTGCCCCTTTAATTTAGATGGTTTATTATTTTCTAAATCATTAAGATATATATGTACAAAAAGCTTTGAAGTATCAGACACCAGAGACCACAGTTCTCCCATATATATGTAACTGCTCGAGTATAGTCTGAACAGTTGTAGTGTATATCTGCAATATATTATCTAAAGCATGTGTATTAAAGACATAGGATGATAAATTTGGTATTGCTGCAACGTTTCATTGAACTATAATAGTCAGTTAATGTTATTAAAATATGAAACTACTGTCTCCTTGAGTGAAAGCATTCCCAAAATCTGCGAAAAAAATAAAAATCAGTTATTCCAAGAGCGGATATCTAATGATTTATTTTCTCACATAAAATTAGAGGAGTTATTTGTCAAGCTGTGTTTTGAATGACAGCCAGCTATTACACCATTTTAAGGCATTTTCAGATTTGGGGAACTCTCCTTTCCATGGGCTTTCCAGGCTGGGAAACCAAAGCTGTGTGTAAGCATTGCCCAGCTCCAGTGCTGCGGGCAGCCTGCCCCGGGCTGCTCCACAGCCGGCAGCAGGGAAGCGCTGCTCCGGCACGCGAGACACTCAAATGTCACAATTAGCTGATGAGGCCAAGCTCTGCCTTGAAGAATATCTTTATTATTCACCAAGGCAGATTTTTTTCTGGGTTTTTTTCCCTGCCTTGCTCAGTTCTGGAACCAGCCCCGGTGACTCAGGGATAGCGCAGTTGAAGCCTTTCTGATCCTTTGCTCTTTGCCCTCCGGTGACCCTTGGCGGGCAACCGACACCACACCTTGTGATGAACATACCCCTTATTTACAGAGCCCTACATGCACTGGACAGCTTTATACACCCTATTCTAGGAACTCCTAGTGTCTGAACCTAAAAGTCACGGACAGGTCTGTGTGTTCCTCACATCCATAAGGACTGTTCTAACCTCCCAAGCACATTACGTGGTTGCTCTGTCTACTGCACATGTACTACGTTCCATGGATCTAAATTAGCATATGTCAGCTTTTCCCCTCAAACTATTCTATTGTTTGTAAGAAAAGTCAATTATTTTTCTTTTTAACTTTGTAAAATAAATATTCTCAGATTCTCCCCCATTATTGCCAAAAATATAAGCCTCACACAGTTCTGGGATGGACGCAGAGAGGGTTTCCAGGCACTTCTCTTTGCAACCTTTATATTTTTCTTTTTTCTTTCTTTTTATTTTCCTTCCCTGCCCTTTTTTTTATTTTCTTTTTTTTTTTTTAATTTTCTTAAAAGAAGACGAAAACTCCTTGGACTCTATAAATAAAGTGGAGATAGTCCTGCGGAAAGGGAGAGGGGCCTGCACCCCTTGCTGGCAGGCGGCTGCAGTTCCTCCCACCTCGTCCGTGCCCTATTTGCACACAAACTGGTCCACGATCTCTGTGCACAACTTGCATTTCACGTAGCAGCACCAGTGGAACTTGCAGTGGCAGCGCTCTCGCTGCACCGTCTTGAACTGGTCGTAGCCCCGGCCGCAGCACATGAGTTCACAGCCGTCCATGCCCTCCGAGGTCTTATTGCACAGGCGGCCCTGGGTGCCCAGGGAGCCGGTGCTCTCGTTGCGCACGCAGTAGTCGGGGCTGGGGTCGATGTACACCAGGTCGTGGATGGTGGGGGCGTTGAAGCGGCTGTTCACCTGCACCAGCTTCCCCCGGCTGTTGAGCTTCATGGCGGCGGCGCTGTCGTATTTCTCCTTCAGGGCGTCGCCCACCTTGCGGAAATCGGCCAGCTGCAGCCAGCAGGTCTTCAGGCTGCAGGAGCCGGAGACGCCGTGGCACTTACAGGCCACGTCAGCCAGGTTGTACACCGTCTGCAGGAGTCGGGGAGAGAAGCAAAAACCACGATGAAGGACTAGCATGGCTGTGAGAGCATTCATACCCCCCATCTCCTGCCCTCTGTCCTATTCCCACTGGCCCCTCCACTGTATTCCCCTTAGCATCCTCCCTCCTCCTCCTCCACTTCAGCGGGAAAGACGAGTCAGCTGACACACACATGCACCCCCAGCACCCCAAAGAGCCAGGAGGAGAAGGAGGAGGAGAGGAGAGTCTCACCCGCCTCTCCCCACAATGGAGACAGCCACAACAGCACACGCAGACACCAGCATCACTCAGGCTGCACTCAAATTTTAGGAATTTGCTCTCACGCCAGCAAAGGATTTTGCTGTTTCATTGAGAAATGTAAAACATCCCCTTATTTTCTATCTGAGTTACTCTCCCTATTGATCTCTGCTTGAGGCTGCAATTAGGGAAAGAGTTAAGATTCCTCTTGCTCCTGGCTCAGCTGCAGCTGATTGTCTACTCTTGGCTCAGCATCCTCCTCCTATCCCAAATACTGCTCTGGAAGAGAGACTTCATCCAAGAAGAAACCCCCAAACACCTATGGGTGGGAGTCAGAGCTACATAAGCAATATCCTCTTTACAAAGCTTTGGCAGGGAAACCTCAGTCATTTGCCCTGTACAAATAAAGTAAGAGTCAGTGTTGACACTGCCCCAAAAATCCTAGGGTCTGACACATTAGATGATACCGTAGACAGCTTCCACCCAGCAGTTACAGAGTTTTAACACTGCCAAATGGCACTGCAAAGATGAGACTGAGGAAGGAAAAAACTCCTCAAGTCTCCGTAAGCAACTGTGAAAGTCTCATTTTTCTTCTTACTAATAGTAATTGGCCTGTCCACTGCTTTCAGACACCCTCCTCTTACATTTAAATACTATTAATTTTCAATTATCTTTCATCCTTCTTCACCTTAGAATACAAGTGCAAAGTCTCAGCCGACTATTGCTGGCACTTCAAGCTTTAGGAAAATAATGACTTTGGCTCTCCATATTCAGACTATTAAAAAAAAAGTTTACACCCATTCATTTAAAGGATTTTTGAGATTAAAGAAACCATGAAGACATGTTCAACCACAGAAGACCGTGTTTTCTAATAGCATACAGCAGCTTTTCACATACTCTCAAACCAGTCAAAGAAAAAAGTCAGAACAATCCTGTGGCACAATTCCAGCCTGGGAAGCCCAGCACACCCCTCTTCCTTCCAACGCACACTGTCCTGGTTGGAAATACCAACTAATAAAATTCCGCTCTACAGAGGATCCACAGCGAGCAGGGCACTTTTCATGAAACAATACAGAGGGAAACAACACGCTTCGGTCCCAGCCTCCCCCGTGAGGAAAGCAACAGGAGCGTCAGACAACCAAACGCAACACCAATCCATGCACTCCCCACCCACCCCCACCCCGTATTTGCTGTTTTCTTGGTTTCTGCTTCAAAACAAAGACAAGCCATGGCGGCTGCTCCATGCCCCGCTGAACCACGTTTTTCCCAAAAAGAAGGGATGAGGAAGAGCGTGGAGGGACACGTTGTACAGACACTCACTCTTCTGCCAGCCTCGTTGTTGTGCAGGTTCATCATGATGCGCGCGCTCTCGTAGGAGCCTCGCTGGTAAACTCGCTCGCGCTCCCGTGCGTCCACGAACTCCTTGGCAAAGCGATAGCCGTACTCGATGTTGTCCCCGCAGCCGCCCCACAGCCAGTCCCGGGGCAGGTCCTTGGGCCGCGCGGCGCGGCTGCAGCCGCAGGAGGACAGCTCGCCCTCCCGGCAGGCGCGGCTCATGGCGTTGACCACGCCGGCCGCGCTCACCGCGTAGGTGAACGCCGTCTCCCGGCTGCCTGCACAGAGACACAAGCGAGGTTAGGGGACAGCCACCGCTCCCGGCACGCTGACGGGCCAGGAGGACAAAGGCTCTTCAGAGCCACCAAGTTCACTGGCACGGTAAAAGGTAGAGTGACCCTGAGCCACGCTGCCCAAAACATCCTCACTCTGAAAGAACCAAGACAGCCCAAGCCATTTGAGCACACGCAGTTTGTCAAGAACAGAAATCACTTCTCATTCATGCTGGTCAACGCCTGGATGAAAGTGCAGAGTGGAGGTGGGTCAATGCCATGAGGCCAGTGGGGCCAAAGCAGCCATGCCTGCATGTGAGGGGAGGAAAGGGTAACAGGCTCCCTGTCCTTCAGAAGAAGGAGACGTTAAATACAACTTTTAAAAGTCTGGTTCTTAAATTACTACTTCTCAAACATGATTGATGCACTTCACCCACTTATTCCAATTTATTTCAAGTTCAAGCATTTTACGAAGTCTCCTGGTATCGAAAGAAAAGCGCAGCAGAAAAACACACAGCTTTCCACCCTACACATTAGCCAGACACTTCTGGAGGAGACTATTTAAAACTAACAACAACCTGTGCTGGTTATTATCCACCACTTCAGCTCTTGCAAATATGGCAAGGGAGCCCATGGACAATCATTTTTACAAATTACAGGGAAGAAAAAACCCTTGGCACGAGGTGGCCTTGAAGGTTTTCTCCTGCATCTGGTGCCCTTAAATGGAAATGGAAAACCTCAAGTTTCCAACTTTCGTTAAGAAAACGTTACAATATCCATAATGTAAGACATGGCCACATACCATCCTATTGACAGTATCAGATCCCACCTCATTAAGTGCCTGACTTCCCCAATCACTTTTCCAAGGGTGCCACAAGTTCTGAGTACAACTAGCAAAGCTTGCAGATAAACAAACACAAAACTTGCACCAGAGAGCAACACTTGAAGTTTGTTTTTCTCCTTAAGAGACAACATCCCAATGGGTCGTTTCCAAGAAAGATTCTCAGAATGACTAAGAATAGACTAAATATTTTTTTTCTGTTTATATGATTTAAGTTTTATTCCTAATCTTTAGTCTAATCAATAGATCAAGCTAGCTTTTTATCTTGATTTTACGTGATTTTACTTAGGGAACATCATGGGCCTTTGAAAAACTAGGATGTTTAAGAGGCCGTGTTTCGGGCAAGTCACTATATTTAGACAGCAACGTTTTTAGGCAAAATCTCTTTGTACAAGACATATCATGACAGGTCAAATCTAATAGGAGCTTTCAAGCACTTCTGAAACATAAATAATTTGAAGTCTGGTTCATATTTAACATCAAGATGACACCATAATCAGAGCAGCTTTGTTAATAAAACAGCTGTCATCCACTGGATTAATTTTAGTAATAGATGCTGGATTTAAAAGGGAAAAATCAGAAATCTTATGTTAGGAAAGATGAGACTTAAGGAAGATCAGAAGCACTTTGCTACCTTACAATGGTCTGTACTCACAGGCACCTGCTCTTGGAAGTATCTACACGAATTGTGGGTATAAAGGGTTACAGGAGTAGCATTTTCAGTTAAAAAAACATTGGCTTTATCTGGTGACTTAAGCTTTGCATCTACTGCAAACTATAGCAGGGGGAACCTCATACAGATTTTAATGTTCCCATTTGCTCTGTAACACACATTTTTGGATTAATTCCTTAAGCAAAATTTCCACTATATTGAGAGGAAAGAAACGTGGTCTGCTTTGGACCACAGGACTCGCCTCTTCCATTCCATTTTTGTTCTTTTGCATGTTTAGTTAACTCATGCTTTCACGTGGTTAACTCTGCCACTTATTGCGGGATTTAAACTCATAAAGCTGACTATTTTTGACTAGTTTTCATTATTAACCTGGAACAAATTTTAAAGAACTTAGTGGGAAGGAGAATGAAAGGCTTGGGTACAGGAAGGAGAGTTGCCCTGCAAGATCCCTCCTTGAACATTTAGGCAAATTATAAAATAGCATCAGCTGCTGAAGTACACTTCAAGCCAACACTGCCTCAAGTCATTGACCCCAGGAACACATTAAGAGTGATGGTTCCACACGGATGAGTTACTCTGAGTTTTCTTTTTTCCTTCTTTTTTCAGTCTTTAGGCACAACTGTGCTTTCCTTCACTGTCAAACATATCTGTCTTTTCCCACAGTCCAGGATTTCTCTCTATTGTAGCCATGGCAAGCAAACACACATTCCAAACACGTTCGAGTCCCCTCTCTCCCATATATATAAAACATAGAAATGGAACTGTTCAATATACACACACTGTAGGAAGCCACCCACAGAGCAAGGCGCTGA
The DNA here is from genome assembly GCA_013397155.1 of Irena cyanogastra. NCBI lineage: Eukaryota > Metazoa > Chordata > Aves > Passeriformes > Irenidae > Irena > Irena cyanogastra. The sequence continues at coordinate 416,280 of VWZV01007991.1, forward strand.
GCTTTACACTTGATCTGAATACGTCTGCAAGAACAGAACCTTTTTTTTTTCTATACCTGAACATAAGATACAAACTGTTCTTTGTCTTGCATTTTAAAAGCATTCAACATCAGGCTGAAGGCAGAATAAACTGGACCCCAACCACACGGAGCTGTAGGGGGAGGATCCAGTGATTTTGTTTCCTGTTAGCACTTAGCTGTGTGTGCAAAGCCCATATGCAGCCTGCACAGGGCTGCCCACAAAGCCAGGAGAAGGCAGCGAGCACCGTGGCCTGACCTGGGAACCAGCACCCAAGGAGAGCAGTGCAGAACACAGGCCCTAAAATTTTACAGTTCAATAAGCCACAGAGCAAGTTTCCAAACCCAATGGCAGGTTTATTTGTACAGCTTTAGCTAACTGCAGGGTAAATCCTGGAAGAAAGACTGTCCATTGACACACGGGGCCGTGGCTGTGCCGTGCCCGGGAACTCTCTGGGGCGCAACCAAGGGCACGTGGCAAAAGCTCCCAAACAATGTGCACTCAGAGCCTGCACCTCCTGCACTGCTGGGAGCAGGGGGTATCTGACAGCCCATCACACAGGGCATGGCAGGCTGAAGTCAATGGAATCAGGTCTGAAAGTGTCCACTTCTCCTTGCACACAGAGGAACACCAACTGGGCATTACTGAGGATCCACGTGAAATACTACAACTGTTGCACCTCCTTCCTTGCTCTCAGTGAATACACTCTTCATGCTCTAACTCCTGAATATGGCTATTAACCTTGCTTCCATCTGCAATTAGAATAAGTGGCTTAATTACATGATGAATTGCTGTGTAGACATCAGCTAATACAGTCATATCCAGCAAAAGGGTGCGGCACAGTTATTTAACTTGAAAGGAACCACCTTTAAATAGATCTGTCATACTTGGGGAGGGCAGAAATATCGATTCCAGAGACAGACACCACAAATCACGGTGCCCATCCTGTACACTCCTTCACACCAACAGTCCCCCTGAGCCGATTTTCACTTGCTTAGATACTAAATAAGGGCTGAAGGATGAAGGCCTAAATTTTAAACAGATTAATTTTCTGACATTTTTTAGATTACTAGAACAGAGAGGTGTACAGAAGAAGCTTGCTTTCATGTTTTTAGACTTTTGCTTGGGTAAAGTAAAAAAAAAAATCCAACTCTATGCAGGGTTAATACTGCGCTTTAAAAAGCCTAGGGAAGGTTGTTTTGCTAAAACCAAATGTTCCAATTTGGTACTTTCATGCAATAGATTTTTTCTATTTGTCTGACAATCTTCAAATAAAAACTTCTTTAACCAAAACTGAGACCAAATGTGAATTGGTTAATTCCTTCAACTTTAACTGGAGTCAGCCCATTCACAGACAAACCTAGATTGAGACCGATTTTAAAACTTTTTCTTCTTCTAAAGAAGCACAGAAAAACACTGCCATAAAAGCTTTACTTTACAACTCCAACCAAAAAGCAGTGCTGCTTTTGCCAGTGTACTGCTCACTCCTTAAAAGATCACAAGTGTCTCCCAGAGAAGTAGGCATTTTTCAGTTGATTACACAAAATCAGCAATCTGACTTGAGAAAGTCAGGGGAAGGTTTCACCATGAACCTCATTCAACAGCACTGGTTAAAATTTTGCCAAGGACTTTAAAATACTATGAGGTCCTTAAATGTCAAGAAAGGCAGGCAGCACATGAGCACTGGAGAAGGCCATTTCAAAAAGGATCTGATACGGGAAGGGTTGGGTGTCCACCAAATTGTGATAAGATGTTAAACAAGAATCTGTCTCTTACCAGCAATGTGATTCCATTAAATGTCAGTTACAAGGACAATCACACATTTTACCATGATAGAACTGATCTCATTAAAATTACCCTGCTACAGTAATTTAAAAATAAATCTGTTTTCCTTAAAAAGAGAAAAAAACCCACAGTATCTGGAAATAAGCAAGGAAGAATTGCCTATAAACACTAATCGACAGAGCAGCAATTTTCAGTTAACCTCTGGACCAAGAGCGATTTATTATCCAGCTGCTAACTCTGGAACTAGACATGGACATCTTTAATTTTACAAGACGCTGCTGGTTTTAATTCTTGTAGGTTGCCTTCGTTTTGTCTCAGGTTTTCTAAAAAAGAGATTTCAGGGCCTCATTTTCCTTTCTCCCCTATTCCCATATGCAAATATATATTCCTACTTTGTTTTCCAAGACATATGGCTGGACAGTGGTGGGAAATCACCTCCAGCTAAAAATAATCCAGCTCCTTTGCCAACTTTTAGAAACACTTGATTGTATACAGTACTCAGTAAGAACCTGGCAAGAGATTCAAGTGCAGAACAGTGTGTGCCATACATATCCTTAGACAAGAGTTTAATCATAAAGATGTTGTTTCCTACCTATCTGCATGACTCTGCCAAAAACAGAGTTGTTGTCCACAGTGCTGCAATTCCATCTTCTGTGTCTGAACTGATACTGGCACTCCTTAATGCCCGTCTTTGCACCCTCTCCAATGAACTGCATATGGTCCTGATACAATTGGCAGAGTTTCTTCTGTCCTTGGGAAAGCCCTGCTAGCTGGCTGCATAGTGGCTGGGCTCCTATAATGTACACCTCTGACATCTGAACAGGGTTCATGGGGTTCATGGGGTTCATCCCTAAAGACCTGCACAAAGAAAGATTTGCATTAATAAACAGAAGACCTCAAAATAAAATAAAGCCATTTAAAAAAAAAAATCTATAAATCCCAGACAGAAACTGTATCTTATACATGAGTACACAACTCCTGTTTTTGCTAACAAGTGAGGAAAAACCCCAGACACTTAAATATGAAACTTTTGTTTTAAGAACAGGACAGAAGTTACTAGTTTCCATCCATGTGGTTATCACCATACATTGGAGACTGAAGCACGACACAGACTTGGAAGACTTGCATCTAGGCAGTCTTTTACCAGCTTAAATTGACACAGTAAAAAAAACCAGAAGCTCCAAACAATTGCAAGGCCAGGAAAACAAATAAAGCAAAAATGAAAAAAGCTCTCCAAATCCCAATATGTCTTAACACATATTTTATATTTAAGTCTGGGTTTTTCAATCTGATCTACTATAAACAAATAGGGAAACCTTTAGCAAGCCAGAAGTTAGAAACTTGCTACAGACTATGTCTAGCTTCTTCCAAATGACAACACAGAAACATACAGGCAAATATATTCATTCTAAACAAAATCAACTTTGTTTTCTTAGTTCTTAAAGTGCTCTTCACATGATACATTTCAATTAAAAAGTGGCTATTAATCCAAAAGGCATCACTGGAAAAAGCAGAGAAACACCTATTTCACGAACTCTCAACATTGCACACTATACAGATAATTTGCCAAAGCAGGAATTTAAATGCACTCCTTTGTAACGAAATATATTTGTAAACATTTCAGTTACGGAAAACTTCAAACCGAAACTTTAAGTTTTCCCTTGCAAATCAGCATTTTCTCTTGTACATGCAAAACATCTACTGTAAGGGAGTTGAAATGTCTCTTTTAAAAGAAAAACAATTGTAGTAATTTAAAGATGATAAAATTTACAGAGAATCTACCAGACAGCATTCTAAAAACTGTACTTTACAAGACGAGATGTTGCACATTTACTCTTATTCGACAGACCCGTTCCTTTTCCTACACAACATATTCCAACCAGCACACTTCTCCCCTGCTGCCTCGCTCCTGCCGCACTCCCGCAGAAACAAAGTACAGAAGAAGCACAGAGACACTGAAGCAAGCAAATCTTGACACCCCCTTTCAAAACCAAGTCGATACGAGATGCTTACCACCAAGAGCTGGCTTCTATTACAACCTGGGTAAAAGAGGAGAAAACGGCCAGAGCCACTACGAGGTACTGAGAAGCCATTGTACTGCCAACTGTCCCCACAGCACCTCCGTGGATTAATACTGCACTGGATTTCTAGAGGGGGGAGAAAAAGGATCAGATTGTTTATTGCTTCTCAGACCATTTTCGAGCATTCAAGTTTAAACAACGGAAGTCTCCGGGCCCCTTTTAACTTGACTCTGACTCGCCGGCCCTTCTCCCCGCCGAGGCTCTGGTGCCAGACACAGGCACGTCGCAGCTCCCGCTCCACCGGGCAGAACCCACCCCGTCAGCCCCCACCCCCCGCGGACACCGCCTTCCCGGGGCGCCCGCCCGT
>VWZV01007991.1:420517-587263 GCA_013397155.1 Irena cyanogastra
CCGGCCGCGGGCGGGGGGGGGACGGGACGAGGCGCAACAGCCGCTCCGGACACGGGACCCATCCCCGCTGCCCCGGGGCTACAGCGACCCGCGGGCCCCGGGCCGGGCATTACCCCATGGCTGCCCGCGCCGGGGACACGAAAGGCTCACGGCTGGCTAAAGGCGGCTTCAGGTTTGCAAAGCGAGCCCCACAGGGAGGGGGCCGCTGCCTCCAGGGGTCGGTTCCGCGGGGGGCCCGAGGGCTCCCGCCCGGGGATGATGCGGCCGGTCCTTGCCCTTCTCCGTCGTCCCCTAAAACATCTCGGCGCAGCCTCGGGGCTCCCGCGCTCCGCGATCGCCGAGGCAGCCCCGAAATACGCGCTGCCACCGCGGTGACTGCCCCGACGGCAGCCCCAGGCCGGTACCGGCCCGGGGAGGTACCAGGAGCGACAAGGAGCAGCTCCGCGTCCCGACCCCTGCAACAACCGGGCTGCCGTCTTGGAAGTCAAACGCTTCCCCCGACAGGTCCCGCGATCACCGTCTGGTCCTCACACGGGACTCTCTCACTCTCTCCCTAGAGCCATTCCCGGAGTTTATTTCCCCTCCCCTCGGAAGGGGGAAAAAAAAAAGAAGAAGAAAAAAAAAAAAAAAAAAAAAAAAGAAANGGACATTTCGACACTTGGGGGCTCCCTATTCCCTGTTCATTCTCCAAAGGCCCTTAACGCTGAATTGAAGGTGTTCTTAATTCTAATTTATTTCTGTTTGCGAAGGACCGGGAGGAGCGGGGCGCTGGCAGCGGGGCCGGACACGGAACCCGCCCGGGCACACGCGGGGAAGCTGCCGCAGCGTGGGGACCCCCACGCGCCGCTCCCCGACACTGCTCCGGGGCTGCAGCCCGGGGGCGAAGCCTCCCCGCGCCGTGCGGGTTAAACGGCTCCTGCCGGGCGAGATGAGCCCCACAAGTCCCCACTGCCGGGGGTGGGTAAATGGGGGCCGGTCTCCTGCAGCAGAAAGAGCCCGCCCGCCGCACAGTGGCTCAGTCCCGCAAAGGTGCGAACGCCGAGGCCGCGCTGAGCGAGGGACGAGGCGAAGCGAGGTGTGCGCAGGGCAAGCCGCGACTCCCAACGGCGCACAACGCACTGGGCTCTTTCCATCTGCTACTTCTTGAAATAATGACAGTAACAAAGAAGCGCCATGGAAGTGCCCGAGCCCCGAGGAGGTCGGAGACGCCGGTGCCCATGCGGGACGCCGACAGCTGTGCAGTTGCCCGGCCCGAGCTGCCCGGCGGGACGGGCGGCCGCGGAGGGAGCGGTGGGCCGGGACAGCGCCGGGCGCGGAGCGCTGCCCCCGCTGCAAGACGCGGTCGGCAGGGCCGAAGGCCTCTGTCCCGTTGCCAGGACCCGGGTGCCCCCCGAGCTCGGTCGCTGCCCTGGAGCCCCCAGCCCGGCCGCGGCGCCCCGGGGAGCGGTGGCGGCTCGCTCCCAACAGGGGGCGGCCTCGCCCGGCGGCTCTGCCTTTCCGACGGCACCTCCGCGCCCCAGCCCCGCCGCCGTCACCCTCCTCGGCTGCGGACACTGCGCCGAGCAGCGAGGCGGAGGAGGCACCTGCGCCTGAGGCCGCGGCCCGGCCTGGCTCGGCTCTTCTGCAGGCAGTAGCTGACAAGGTACCACCAGACACAACACCAAAAAGAAAGCCAACAGTAAAAAAAAAAAAAAATTAAAAAAAAAAAGGGAAAAAAAAGGCAAAAAAAAAAGCAGACTGCCCAGCAGCACGGAGCACTGGAGACCGGGAGCGTGAGGCACCGTGTTCAACTTTGTAGGGCCGCAGAGATTGGGTTTTGGTATTTAACGCACCCCATGCGGAGCCCGCGCTCCTTGCCGAGATGAAAAGAGAGGCTTTTACAGATCCTGCACCGCGGGATCGCCTCTGATCCTGTTTTACACGGGGTGTCTGGAAAGCCTGCGAAGGCATCTGGTTTTCTAGGAGCACTACCAGCGGGCAGGCGGCATCCAGAGCCCGGCTCCGGGGGGCTGTAAACCGCGGGAGGCGCAGCGGCTCCGCGGGGACCCCCTGGCCGCCTCCTGCTCCCCGCTGCGTCTTCACAGCCATTTGGAGGAGCGAGAGCACGTCTCACGTTTGCAGGGAAAGGCACTGGTCGGTCCCGGCCCAGCTCTCCCCACCGGAGGCGCAGAGGGGCTGTTTTCCCGGGGGTGAAGGCACATCGTGTCCTTCCCTCGGCGCCCGGGGACAGCCTCGCTCCTCGGCCCCGCTGAACTCCCTGTGACCCTCCGAGCGCAGCCCATTTACCATACAATTGACAATTAAAAACAAACAAACAACAAAAAGCCAACAGCCTTTCCAACATGGAGTCCTCGCAGCGCCAAGGGGACCCCGAGGAGCCGCGCTCCTCCGCGCTGACCCAGGCGGGACCCGCTGCAGATGCAGAGTGATAATCTCCAGAAACTGAGAATAAAATTAAATGGAGGGGGGGGAGGCTGACTCCGGGTCCTCTGCTGGCCCCCAGCCAGTTCTCCTTAAAGGTACAGGCCACCATTAGCGCCGACGTTGGGCTCCTCCATAGCGATCCTCCTCGGGAAAGTTTGGGAAGTTTGGAAAGATGTCTTTAAACTCGCGTTAGGAGCCGCTGCCAGAAAGATGCACTGGGACGCGGCGGTCAGAGCGAGCCCCGCAAGTGTCCCTGCGGCGGGCAGCCTCTCTTCGGGGGGAAATTTAAAAAGAGAAGGAAAACCAGAAAATACAAGAGCTTTTCCCAAGTGGGGAGCAGAGCTTTCCGCAGTGGGTGAGAGCGGAGAGGCAGCAGCACCCGGCGGTAGCCGAGAAGGGGAGGAGAGGCCGCCCCGCGCCGGGGCCCCGCACCCCGCCGAGCGCAGCCCACCCTGCGCGCCCGCGGAGCCCCCGCGCCCCGCGCGGACTCACCTCCATCGCGCGGGATCACCGAGCGGCAGCAGCCAAGTAATCCAAGCGGAGCAGGAGGAGAAACGGCGACACGAAAGTAAAATCCTGGCTCGCAGGAGTCGGGTGGTATCGTCCCGAGCCGCGGCCGGGGGAGCGCGGGGGCCCGGGGAGCTGGCGGGGGGCGGCGGGCGAGCGGCCGCCCTGTCCGGCGCAAACCGAGCGTGTCCGACTGCGGAGCGGGGCACCAGTGCAGCCTTCTTTCCAAGGTCCATCAGCAATCGCAGTAATTAGGGCTTTCCACCAGCAGAAGAAGAAGGAGGTAAAAAAAAAAAAAGCCAAAAAAAAAGCCAAAAAAAAAAGCCAACCCAACACACGCACACAGCGCCCGTGGGCGTGATTGTGCGGAAGCAAATAAAAATCTTCACAAGCGGCAGCGAAAGCGCCGCGGGCGACGATCCGTCCCACCAGCCCAGGTGGTGCCGCCGCGGGGCTCCCCGCGCTCCCACCCGGCTCCGCCGGCGCTCGGGCCGCCGACCGCCCCCTCCGCAGCTCGGCGCGGACCGGCCCGCGAGAGGGGGACGATGGAGCCGAGCGGGTGCAGGGCTCCCCCCTGCCCGCCCCCCTTCACTTGCTTAAAGGCTGGGCGGTGCGGAGCCGGGGGTCCGCCGCTGCAGAGCCATCCCGGGGCCGGCTCCCTCCATTTTACACTGAGAAGAAAAAGCCCAAACAGAAAAAGAAGTTTCTGCACAAGCGGGAAGGGGGAGGGGGGCTGTGCACGCGTTTGCCTGTCTTACGGGGCGACTGATCCTGCAAGGCGAGCAGGGGCAGGGGGAGGGGAGCAGTCCGGGCTTCAGGAGCTGCGGCTCCCCCAGTCCATCGGTGCCAGAGGCGCCCAGCGCCGGGGAGCGGGATACGCGGGAGAAGAGCCGGGAGTGCAAGCCGGGGCAGGCGGCGTCGCGGCAGCCGACCCTTCCTCCGCGGGGCTCTGCCCCCGCCCGCTGCAGCCGGCCCCGCTCCCCCCGCGTCTCTCCCTCGCGCCTCTTCACCCCGCTGCTTAAAACTGCGAGAGAAAGAAAAAAAAAAAAAAAAAAAAAAAAAACCACAGAGAAGGAAAAGAAAAAAAAAGTTAAGAGAGCCAACGGCAGCTGGAAAACTTTCACGGCAGCGCATGCGCCCAGAGTCGGCCTATTGCAGACGGGGCTGGATTTTAAAGCTGTACGGCAACGAGCGGGACCCCGCGCAGCCCCGGGGCGGGCGGCGAGCGCCCGCGGTGCGTGTCCCCGGCCCGTCAGTCACGCTGAGTCCGCATCACCGCGCCGTTCTCGCTGGTCACCGTCGGCATGAGGCCCCATGAGGGCAAACTCCTGCAAAGCAGTGCCCCATGGCCCATCCCGGCCGGCGGGGTGCGTGCGGGGGCGCACGGCCCCTCCAGCACCGCCGGCTACTCAGCCTGGGCCGGGATGGGGGCGCATAGGCGCGTACACCCATGTACACCCATGTACGCACATACACACCCGTGTGCACCCCTATACACACACGGGCTCTGCCGGGCCGGCCCCGCGGCGCTCCCGCTCGCACACATGTGCACACAATGTGCGGCGCACATGGCCGCGCCGAGGGGCCGCCCCAGCATTCCTGCCGGGCGGCTCGGTGACGAGCCCTGCTTGTCGCATGCTCCGAGGCGCGGAGGCGGCCGCGTGTGTCGCCTGCCAAAGGAGGGACGGAGCGAGCTCGACGGCTCATGTTCCTCCTTCTGCAGCGGCTTTTGGGCGCTGTAAATCTGGCAAGTTGTTGACAAAACTGTTTGGATTAAATCAAGTAAGACCCAATGAGAGCTACAGGGGAGAGGGGCTTCGCGGACCCTTTGCACCTCCCCGCTCTGCAGCCCTCGGGTTTTTATTGCACCTCTCCCGTCCCGTGTGCACCCAAGCACAGGAAATGGGAGCGTTCTCCCAGCCACGCCGTAACTCCGCAGTATTTTCCCTGCATCCGTCTGCAACTGTGGGTCCACGAGGGGATGCGGGGGAGGGGGCACATTATCAAAGCAGCCCTGGGAAATCCAACCAGGCTGCGAGAGCAGCTCCGCTATCAATAAATGCATTCACTCCTTCAAAGCCATTCCGGTGCAAACAAAATCCCTTCAGGAGGCCGATGGAGGAAAAGTCACATCCCGGCCGNCGGGCGGCGCGGAGCCCCCTGGCCCACGGTGCGCAGGGGATCAGCCCGGCACTCTGCGACACCTGAGCGCCCCGGCGGGGCCCGGGGCCGCACCATCGCTCCCGGCAGGTTTCTTTACTCTGTAATATCCAAAGAGCCTTTCCATTAGGAATCCTCACTGCCCGGGCTGCTGTTCATTCCTCGGGACGCCTGGTGAGGAATTTATAAATTAGGTGTAGCACCAGGTCCGGGGAGGGGGAAGGAATAAAGGGGCTGTTCGTTTCTTTAAGAAGACCAACCTTAGTTTTATGCCTAGTAAGTAATATTTTATTGCCTTTGGTTTACTGTGGCATTTCAATTATCCCCTTTAGGAGTCTGCAAACTGCGTAGGTTAAAGGTCATTTCTCAAATCACTAGAATTAGTAAAGAATAGCAGAAAACTGTAAAAGGGGGAGGAGCTGTGCAGTAAAACAAGAAAGATCGCCTGGAATAAACTAATAAAAAGCCCCGAGCTGTTTACCTCTCGCATTTGTATTCCCGAACGATGTTTATCATCATGTAATTGCATAATGTCATCGGCCACGAGAAAACGCCAAGCCCGGGATGATCCACACGGGCAGGGCTGAGAGCGGCAGCTTGGCAGTGGGCGAAGCCAGCACCAGATCGTTTTCCTTGCTGGGATTCCTTGTCGCTGCCTTTAAAAAGAGAACTGAAGAGGGAATTTAAAAATCACAGGCAAATTTTCAAGCTATGGCGCATATAAGTGGAAATAAAGGGCAGAAGTCCAAACATCCTGCAAGGCTTTAAGAATTTTAATTTCTCCTCACTATTTAAAACAGCTGGGTGAAGCTGGGGGGGGGGGCAGGAGGGAGAAGTATCGACAACGTTACAGGCATTCATGCTGCCCAAGGTTTTGTTTTCCAAGTTGTTAGTGATGGAGCTCTAAAGGTAACCAGACAGTTGATCTGTCTGGCTTTACTGCCAACATCGAAGAGTTTTCTGGAGGAAAAAAAAAAATTCTCAGAGTAATGTCATAAGAAGTGTGATGATATCATTGAGTGCATAAACAGCAGAACCTCAAAAAGCAGCACTGCAGGATTGTAGAGATTTAGGTCTGTAACAGCTGTGCAATTCTCTGTAGGGCAGAAATAAATAATTTCTGGTCTTTTTGATGTGTTTCTGCCATTTTTTCTGTAGGGTATTGCATTTTAACAAAGGAGTGGTCACATCAAAACCTTTCACGCCTGTGTTCATTGGAACATGTGGTACATCTTTCTACCTTGGCCAANCCGTCAGGTAAGCGCAGCCTCCGGCGGCACCAGCGGCGGCCGAACCCGGCTGTCCCGCCACGCCCCGATGGCCACGGCTCCCCCTCGGCCCTGCGCCCCCCTCGTTGCTCTGGCGGGCCCGCTGCCCCCCGAGCCGGCCCGGGAGGAGTCGCGCTGCAGGGGCCGCCGAGAGGGGCGCGGCGCTGGGGGCCCGGGGGGCGGGCGGGGCGCGGAGCGGAGCGGAGCGGGGCCCGTCGGGCGGCGCGGAGCCCCCTGGCCCACGGTGCGCAGGGGATCAGCCCGGCACTCTGCGACACCTGAGCGCCCCGGCGGGGCCCGGGGCCGCACCATCGCTCCCGGCAGGTTTCTTTACTCTGTAATATCCAAAGAGCCTTTCCATTAGGAATCCTCACTGCCCGGGCTGCTGTTCATTCCTCGGGACGCCTGGTGAGGAATTTATAAATTAGGTGTAGCACCAGGTCCGGGGAGGGGGAAGGAATAAAGGGGCTGTTCGTTTCTTTAAGAAGACCAACCTTAGTTTTATGCCTAGTAAATAATATTTTATTGCCTTTGGTTTACTGTGGCATTTCAATTATCCCCTTTAGGAGTCTGCAAACTGCGTAGGTTAAAGGTCATTTCTCAAATCACTAGAATTAGTAAAGAATAGCAGAAAACTGTAAAAGGGGGAGGAGCTGTGCAGTAAAACAAGAAAGATCGCCTGGAATAAACTAATAAAAAGCCCCGAGCTGTTTACCTCTCGCATTTGTATTCCCGAACGATGTTTATCATCATGTAATTGCATAATGTCATCGGCCACGAGAAAACGCCAAGCCCGGGATGATCCACACGGGCAGGGCTGAGAGCGGCAGCTTGGCAGTGGGCGAAGCCAGCACCAGATCGTTTTCCTTGCTGGGATTCCTTGTCGCTGCCTTTAAAAAGAGAACTGAAGAGGGAATTTAAAAATCACAGGCAAATTTTCAAGCTATGGCGCATATAAGTGGAAATAAAGGGCAGAAGTCCAAACATCCTGCAAGGCTTTAAGAATTTTAATTTCTCCTCACTATTTAAAACAGCTGGGTGAAGCTGGGGGGGGGGGCAGGAGGGAGAAGTATCGACAACGTTACAGGCATTCATGCTGCCCAAGGTTTTGTTTTCCAAGTTGTTAGTGATGGAGCTCTAAAGGTAACCAGACAGTTGATCTGTCTGGCTTTACTGCCAACATCGAAGAGTTTTCTGGAGGAAAAAAAAAAATTCTCAGAGTAATGTCATAAGAAGTGTGATGATATCATTGAGTGCATAAACAGCAGAACCTCAAAAAGCAGCACTGCAGGATTGTAGAGATTTAGGTCTGTAACAGCTGTGCAATTCTCTGTAGGGCAGAAATAAATAATTTCTGGTCTTTTTGATGTGTTTCTGCCATTTTTTCTGTAGGGTATTGCATTTTAACAAAGGAGTGGTCACATCAAAACCTTTCACGCCTGTGTTCATTGGAACATGTGGTACATCTTTCTACCTTGGCCAATGGCAGGGTTTTCGTCATGAAGAGCCCGCTTGGGAAACAGAACTTTGAAGGAAAGGAGGTGTTTGCCTATATGTCTTTTTAGCTCATTATGGAATTTGAGTATATAATGTGGGAATTATGACACATCTCACACAGAGCCATTGTGAAGGCACAGCCCATGTGCAGCTGGTTTGGTATCATTAGTGAATCTCCTTTTTGAGGTGAGGGTCGTACCATAATGCCCATTTGACAGAGCAAAGATGTCACACGGCTTTGAACATGCAACCTGCACTCTGCCCACCAGACCATCTGCTCCAGGGATGACTTTATTTTAAGCCCCTAGGGATTTAGATGTAACTGCCTTGAAATCACATATGTACTTTCCTAAGGCTGCTTTCTTTCCCAAACACATGCTGTTGCTTATTTTTTCTCTACAGACCACCCTGTCATCCAAAAGATGTCTAAACTACAAAAGAAATGCCAAAGATGATAATTTTATGCCAAATCTTTCAATAAGTGTTATTTTCCTAATCCTCATCCAGTAGAGGCAAGAAACAGCATGGGAAACTCTCTTTTTAGACAATAAATAATTCTGTATTTCTAGCTTGCCTAAATTCTGAACAGACTTTCACAAGTTGAGAGACTAGAAGACAAAGAAAAAGTATGGATGTGTGTCCATGTATGGATGTACCCCCGCCCTGTTCCTTTCCCATCTCTCAAATCCCAAATTCATGAAGTTGAAAGATGCCAGCATATTTGGGAGCAGCAATAAACCACTAGAGAGGAAGAAATAAGAGTCTAGATTAGCATTCATCTTTACCAGATGAAGACATAATTTAGATGCAGTGAGATGCAAATAAGAGGCAGCAGGCAAGAGAGGAAAGTTTACAGGGTAATGAAGTGTAACAAATTCAGGTGAATACACCAATCTCCAAACCTGCAAAGCTTGTAGAAAAAAAATATACCACTTTACATTTAAATTGATGATAACTATACCAATTTATTATTACTAGTAATGAACTGCATAGCAAACAGCCCCCATTTGTCTGCATTATCAGCTGGAGAAAGACAGCTGTGGACTCATTTTTCATTTGCAATACACACATTTCTATTTCCTTCTTTTGAGGTCGAATAAACCCCAATGCCAGTGCAGAAACCACAGCCCAGGTACAGGACATGTGTGCTGGGTCATGGAGGAAAATAGAGATGAGAAAATAATTTACAAAAAAAAAACCAAAACCCAGAAGTAAGTAAAAGCTATTGAACCAGGATGCCAACTGGATGAACATCTATTGCAGCATGGGGCTGCACTGCTGTGAGCTCAGCCAGGTGGAAGATGGTGAGAGGATGCCCTCTCACAAGAGCAGGGAAGGCTGTGTTTTGTGCCCCACAGCAATAAAAGCTGTTCTGGAAGAGTGATGCCACAGGCAGCAGCTTGTGCCCTGCTCTGGCTCTGGCACACTGAGCTCAGCGAGCTGAGGTGCAGGTGCTGGTGGCAGTGAAGGTGTCTGAAGGTGTTCAGGGAGGACATGGCTCCCCTGCAGCCAACAGGACATGGGAAAGCTGTCTGGACCTCTGGAGTTAAGAGAGGCTGTGGGAGGGTTCTGACATTTTTTAATTTGATCCCTGGGATAGTAAGGTTGTTGAAGGTAACTATCAAAGGGATAAATTTACACCCCCAGGAAGAATGTGCTGTTTTCTCTCCTGTCCTGCCTCTCTCTGAGCCACGTGTCCCTCTCCTCACACCTTGTACCTTTGTCTCTGTGTGTGGGTCTTTATCTCGGTGATACCTCGCCCGTCCACATCTCGGCCATCCCCCTGCTGCCACCATATGTCATTGGAATGTTTCAAGTAGTGAGTCTGGTTTACTTAAAGAATAGTGCTTTTAGAGGAATAATACTTTGCTTTGTTTCCATTAGGACCTTAAAAAAAAACGTTTATGGGAGGAAAAATAAACAATCCCACCAGCGCTCCTTAACAACAGAGTACTTACCCTCTCCTAATGCTACCAGTTCCTTCTTTCACTGAGGCCAAAGGCACCTCCCATAAACTCTGGAGGGCTCTTACATGTTTCTTCTGAGTGCCCTGAACATAACTCTCCCCAATACACACACACAGAGGCACACAGAGACTTCATTTTGCAGCGATGAGCAGGCAGGGAGCTTTGTCACGCCGGCTAGAGCCCAGCCAGGTGTCCTGGCTGCTCCTCAGAGAGCTGCACAGTAGGTGGCACATGGAAGGCCATGGCTGCACAGGGGGTCAGCATGGGAGACAGTGGGACAAGGACAGCTCAAGGCTCTTTTCCACAGCCCATCTGCATTCCTCTTGTGGAACAGCCAGTCCTGCTCTCCACGGAGGTCTCTGCCTCAGGGCTGTGCTTCAGTTCCCAAGTGCAGCTACAAAAGGAGCAGCCCAGCAGGAGCTGTAGAGGTGAGGGACCACGCTGGGATCTCTGCTTTTTGAACACACCCCCTTGGACCTTTGGAGGTAGGACTCCTACCTTAGGAGGCTTTTAAATCTCATTTTCTGCTGGCAGGTAACAAGGATTCTCAGGAGATTGATTTTACTGACAGCAGAGGAGCACACCATGAACTGGGAAGAAGGAGAAAAGAGGAAAAGGCTCCACAGACTTTCTATAGGCATGGATGAGTCTGACACCCACTCCTGACGTGGTCACAACCAAGTGTCATTGCCTGGGGCCACACCCGCTCCTGAATAGCACTCCTTAGCTCTGAGAAGATTAGAAGATTAGGCTGGAGTTTATAATTGTAGCAATATTAGATCCTCAAATTCCGCATAGCTCAAGGAGGAATGTAGGTGGATGTTGTTTGAAGCTCTCACCTGAAATATCTCCAAGGATTTCTTTAGTATATGTACACACACATGTCATCAGTAAAGTGTGTTTAAGAGTGAGAGAAGGGATCTTGGTTAGCCCCTATATGACACTTATCTTAAAGAGTACTTAGCTAATTCATCATTTCCTTAGGACTAAAGATATGTCATAACAGCTAAGCCAATGTATATTTGTCCACGACTGCTTAAAGGCAGTATCATTCTGAGGATAGCTATTAATCTAGGCACCATGAGCAAAACATCTGATAAATTTAACCCTCTCTGTCAAGCTCCATAGTAGTCTGTCAATTGACCTTGATTCTTCCAGTTAATTTAGAATATGGCATTATTTAAAACTCATTTTAAAAGATATTTAAGGTTAAGATGAGTTTTGAGCTCTTCATTTTAAGTATTTGATCAGGCAAACCTTGTGACTTGTTGCCCTGGTGATATTATTGCATTTATTTTTCATGATCAAGGTACTATTTCAGCTCTACATTGTTTTCCTCACTTTAAATAAAAAAATTGCGAAGACTTTTGCAAATGGCACTGACAGTGTGAATGTTTGCCCACAGTGAGGAACACGAGGATAAACTGGCAGCACAACATGGGACCAGGCTGAGGAATATGTGCTAAGATTCTATACAGAACAGGTGAAAAGGGCACGTGGCACTTGGTTTTCCTGCTAAAATCACTAACTTGGAAAGCTGGAAATTGGTTTATTATGAACCACTTCCTCTTCAGAGCCTGTAGAGTGTCACTTTTCGAGGTGCGACCTGGAAAAATGTTTATAGAATAATCCTGGAAGAAACAAGGACCGCAGTGGTGAAAAGTGCATCGTCCTTCCAGGCAGGACCTGGCAACGTGGTGATGAGCTGAGGCCTTCACTGCCCTCCAGCCTCTCTCAGTGCTGGTGTCAAGGTCCATACGCTGTGTGTGTGACTCCTGTGTTCTGCTGCTTCACCCAAAGGCAGAGCAACACCATCTGAGCAGCATCCACGGGGATGGAAGAATGATCTGTCCTTTCTCATGGTACAGAACACCGTAAGCATTTTCATCAAGTAGCTGTATTTTTGCTTCTGGGAGAGTGTGACAGGTACTCATTACTGCCCAGTGGGATGGTAATTGCCCAGTCCTGCCTTGCTGGCACCTGTCCTGGTGGCAGCATTTCTTCCACCCAGCCTGTAATAACCTGTAATTCAAAGCAGAGTGGTGACTCCATGATATCACTTTCAACAAAGCAGCCAAGCAAAGGAGCAGCTACAGGAGTAGCCACTTAATTGCTTGATAATAGTCATTGCAGTTCAGTTTATCTAATAGTCTTTATTACAGGTTGCCAATTTTGCATTTTTTCCTTGTTTAGTCAGTTGTTTTGCCAATATTTTCATAAAACACTTCCTTCCAGATTATCTGAGGCATACAGGGGAGCTTACCCACAGCAGAGGTGGATGTACTGATTGATCCACTGCTGCTTGTAGTGAACTTCAGAGGAAAGCCAAACATCATTCCTTTCTCGAAGGTTTTATACAGAACACTTATTGCAGTCTCATGATCAGTTAGGTGTATTTCCACAACCTTTTTTTTTGGACAATATGGTTATGATGTTATTGTGGAGGCTGCATTATCCATGAGTAAGATATTCTGAGGAATATTTCCATAGAATCTGATAGCATTTCTCCACTTCCCCACAGCATCTGCTTGTATTTGTTCAGAAAATATTCCCGAGATTTTCAGTATTTTTCTTTGTACTTTTCCTCTGTGTCAAAAAGGTGCCTTAGTTCCAAGTCCCAGCTTGGCTCTGTAAAAGAGTATAGAATATACATTGTAAAAGTCACTTAAATAGTTAAATGTGTGTCACAGCAGGGCTTTTTGCCACTAAATGGGCAGGGCACTCCCCTTCCAAATGCTGGACTTTATACTTGCCATTTGCACTGCAATGCATATTGACAGTCCTGTCCCTGAGACCAGAGCACTTTTGGGGAAAGCATTCCTTGTCTGAAACACCATTTGAGCAGTATTTTATTATACTGTGACCCTGTGAGCATACATTCAGGAGGGACTTTTGGGGTTTATTTCAGCTGATTATGGAACACAGAGCAGAATACAGCCAGTGACCTCTGTAAATGATCACATATTTGACTTTTGGATAAGAAGTCATCTAGTCATAAATGATTCATCTAAAAGATTCTATCTGATCTGAGACTAAGCTTCACCCAGCTGCTTTAGAAAAGGAAAGCATGTAACAATTTATAAATTTCACATACTGTAGTACTTTAGAAAATATATTTACGTTCTATATTCTTTACATATATCTGGACTGGATTTTGAAAGCTAACTCAAAGTAAAATCAGATTTTTGAAATGTTTGTTACAAAGCCCTTCCTAAAAGTCTGGTATTCATTTCAAGATGATATCCTGTATTTAATAAGAATTGTTAATATTGTCTGTGTAGCATAATTACAAAACTGTACTAAGATGTGGCACTCAAAAGAAGTGTCCTTTTCATCTTCATTCCTGCGGTGCAAGTAGGATGTGCATCACATCAAAACTATCTCTTCAATTGCCATTTTGTTTATAATAGAGTCTAAGGCAGCGACTTTGAAATGAATATGCAAATAGGAAGAAATTTAGAAAAATAAAAACATCTGATCTTTTAAATCCGTCCCATTCCTCTGGTGCTTGACCTTCCTGGAAGTACTGGGCTATCACACATCAAGGCACCATTCTTTTCACACAAATTACTCAATTCAAATACATTTACTTTATTTTCAGGCTGCAGTTTAGTATCTGTGTTGGCAAGTAATCTAAATTCTTCTCCAAACTTGCTCTGGTGGCAAGGCTGAACCAACCAGTTGCAGAAAATGCCCCTCCAATGCAATTTCTCTCTAATCCCTCAGAGTTTACCAAATGTGCATGCATCACAGTTTGTATTTGGAATTTCAAATTTGAGAGGAAAAATAATTGAGCCAAACTAGACAGGTGAATTCTGAAAAAACATTTCTAAACAACAAATGTTGATATTTCCTGGTTTGCCTGATTCCTTGGGACACTGATGATGGCAATGTAATATATATATCAAGAAAGTTTTATAATTTTTTTTTGTATTTCAGCCTCTGTTGTTCCAGATGCTGATTATATTCAAATCCTGCAGCAATCAAAGGGAGGAAGGCGTTTCATACTGCACAGGACACATGGGTAACCCAAGTTTGAAGCGTGTGTTTAATTTCAGTCTTACCTTAGATGCCTCCTGCCTCATGCCAAGTTCTCTGTGCACCCCCAGAGAGGATGGCAAAGCAGCTGAAGAATCACAGGGTTCCTTCATGAAGAAGTTTTCAAAGACTGCATATGGAACTTCTGTGTGAGGGAATTTAGAGCTAAACAATGTGCAAAGCAGTGCAGGAAATAGAAAAAGCAGTGGAGAAGAGCAGCAATGCATAAACATTTTAACCCAAATCTTTTCCTGTGACCTATGTAGAGAGCAGATGTGGACAAGGACTGCTGTGAAAAGGTACCAGTATGACCATGAGCATTCACATTACCCCAAGTGCATTTATAATTGATTTCAGGCTCTTAAGTCCTGTAAAAATTTGCTCACATGAGTACTTGTATTCTTCTGTAAGCTATCTGACCAATTACAGCCCCAAATACCAAGCACTGATATCCCCCACTCACTGGAGAAGGACTGAGTAATTCCTTCTGACTTCAGTAGCGTGGGAACAAGGTGCTTCTGCTGCTTCCTGATTTTAAACTTGTAACCTGTTTCACAGACACTACTGAATATAATAACATTTATAGTCAGCTTAGTAAATGGTTCTCTGTATTTTAGCAGAATAACTATATCCAGTCTGCTATGCTTCACAGAGAAGGAAGACTGTAAGACATTTCAGTTGATTTAGCTATTAATTGCATTGACTGATGGTAACCTTGAAGAAAAATTAAGACTATCTGCAAAATAATCAGGTCTGAGGAAGAGGCTTTCTCTGAAATATTAATTTTCTTTTAACCAAGAAAAAAGTTCTTATCATATGAGCTGGACAGGTCTTTTCCTGTAGTTTTCAGACTCTGATGTTTTATTGACCAAACTCCTTGCTTTAGACTTGAGCTCATGTTCTCTGAGGAAGTACAAGTGGTAATTATGCAAGTCTTTCCTACCCTGTCATGGGCAACATTCACAAGGGAGATTTACGACCTTCAGCTTTCAGATACGGAGACTGGTTGTTTAACTTCAGAGAGAACAGCTCTGACACGGTGAATGGCATCAGAATTGGAACAAATCTTCTAAAACTGGCTACATGGACAGTCCTGGGAGTTAGTAATTATGGCGGGGGGCTTTGCGTCTCCTTTCTCTTGAAGATGGCTCAGAATTTAATTTGTTTTAGAAAACAGACTTCTAAAAAATGCATTTTGCTCCTCTAGGCAATAGCAGACCTACCTTTAGCAGTAGCAAAGTAACCAATAGGCTGAATGATATTTATTAAATTGAAACAAATTCAATGAGATAAGTGATCATAATGTAAAGACACCACAAGGAAAAATTGTGTTAAGAGTTGGTAGGAGTTGAGTGCTGGCCTAAATACAGAGTCAGGACAACTATAGACAAAATACACTGTAAATGAACTTCAGTAATGAGACCTAAGATCTATTTTCTTATCACAAAGCATTCAAAAAGTCAGGCAGTCTGTTCATCTGACTTACATTTAGCTGGAACTGTGATATATAGAGGAAACAGTTTGGCCCCATGCTCCTGTAAATGTACACATTTGCTTCAGAAAGAAGAAAGTGGGTTAGAATCAGAAATTTACTTTTAATCAATGGTCTTTCATTTCACTTCAGTAAAGTTTGGATTAGCCCCTTAATGCACACGCTTATCATGACTGACAACAGTCCTGCCTTCACACATTTGGTTGATCTAAGCCTGGAGAAGGTGCAGAGGGCAGGAGGGCTGCACAAGGAATACAGCTGGTCTGTAATGGCTGCATTTTTGTGACCCTTTGTGGATTGTAATAAGGATTTTTTTATTAAAACAAAACAAAACAAAACTGCAAGGGCTTGGGGGCAGATCTGTGTTCTCTTTTGGCCTGTGTTAACCTCTAACCAAAATCTAGCCATTTAAAAAAAAAAAAAGTACTTCAGCTGTTTTTCTTTATTTTTGGAAGTTTAAAATGAAATATAAAGCCCATAATAAAATGCATATGAGGACATGAATCAATAGACATGAGAAGTATGTTAAGAACTATGCAACCATAGAGGTCTTCATTAACAAGGGTGTTCCACTCGTGAAATTCAGAAAAGGCTCTCATTCACTTGTATGCATGTTGTTGTTTGTGTCAGTATTTATTTCTATGGTAACCAAAACAGTAAAGACAGCAATATTAGACAACAAAAATCAAGAAAAAAAATACAACCTCATTGCAAAAGGAGACAACTAAGAGCCAAAACAGAGGTGTTTAGCTGATGGTGTAATTTGCTATAATAACTGTTTAACCACATATTTGGCAAGCCCTGGATAACTCACTTATGAGTAATGCATTTGTCCAAATCACATTCAAATAAAAACTAGTTACCGTGCTCCATTATCATGTGTTCTGCACAGATACTGCCTCCCTATCGATTTTCCCACGGCAAGAAGGCTTCTCACTGAGCCCAGGTTAGCTGTGGGTTGGTGCTGGTTCCTCCTGTGCAGCCTCTGCAAGGCTGGTTAGGTGCTCTGGAGCCACATCTCATCAGTCCATTGCTATCTGCAGCTATCTGACTTCCTTGTGCAGCCTCCCACTCGCCTCTTCCCTGTCTGCTCCATCTGGAGGGGGCTTGGCTGCTCTCCTCCAGCCCCAGCTCCCCGAGTGCACGGCAGCTGCAGCTGCCAGAACATCTGCTGTCTCCTGGCCTTGCTGGGTGAGCACCAAAAGCACGGCCTTTGCAAAGTTGGACGCTCGCCTCCTTTTGAAACTGGGTGAGTTCAAAGTTCTTCTGTTTGTCCTGAGACTCGCGGCTTCGTGGGAATAGACAAGTGTCTGTAACACACACTCGAGTGCACGTTTCAAAGGGATACAGTGCATTGTCTTTAGGATGCACTGGCATTGTGCCTGCTCTTCCCCTGCATCTGTGGAGATTTGGGGTTAGAACAGTCTCATTCTGAAGAAAGAGTCATTTTCAAGAGCAAAGAGTGGAAGGAACGCAAACCCAAACAAAATTAGTCCTTGATTCTGCAACTGCATCCATCAGGGGTGGGCTTCTAGTGTACCAGTGCCTCCAGCCGCATACAAAAGCTGAAACAATAGCCCTGGGCTATTCCTGATGAAGGCAGAGGTTGCCTTTTGTTTGAAAAGGTGCATTTGAAGAAGACATATCTTATTTGGAAAGTTATGAGCATGAAATAACATCACTGTAGTCTCACAGGAGGAAAATCTGCACAGCAGCCCCTCATCAGCTGTACTTTTCATCTGTGGGTCAAATCATGCCCTGGCGACGTGCAGAGCTCCCACTGACTTCATAATGGGAAATGTATTACTTATTTAAAGCTCACTTGGCTTTATTTAGAATGATTTAATACTTTGGTTATTAAAAGTTTCGTGGTTTGGAGAAGGAATATCAACAGGTGACACGCCCTTCTTTGCCACTCTGTTCTGTACTTTCTGACAGGTTTCTGCACGGGGCAGGACCCAGTGTGTGCTGGTTAGTGAGGCTCTTCCAGGAACAAGTCCTGCACCCTGAGCACAGTGAGAACAACCTGGGGTGCAGTAGGAGTTCAGCTCTGTCCAGCTCGTGCTGGCGTGGAGCTGTGTGGGACTCTCAAAATGTGTCTTAACTGACATGTTGGCTTGAAATGCAGGCTGACACAGCTCCATCCCCTGAGCATCCCCCACTGCTTACACTTCACTTGCTCAAGCCTTGAGCTGCTCTGGCTCAAGTCTGGAGTGAACAAACAGCCTCTCTGAGGAGGAAGCCTCAAGCTCAGAAAAGCTTGATCCTTAAATAGGCTCTCTCAGAGCTAGAGGAGCTCTTGACTGTATGAACTCCAACTCCCACATTAGTGGAGATGTTCCTGCACCCAGAGTTGCCCTCTGGGGAGCTCCCCACCTCTGCAGCACCCACAGACACAAACATGCTGGTCCTGCCCCTCCCCTGGGGCCCTCACAGCCACTTTTTATAGAGGAGAGATCCTTACTGCAAACCATCTTACAGAAAATAGGCTTTAAGGGCCTTTGACAGTTTCTCCAAACCCACTCTGCTCCTCTCCAGCTCCTTAGTAAGACACACTGTCCCTGTGTGGGGAAGCAGGAGCTGCCTTTAAAGCAGAAGTGATCAGTACTGGAAACAGAATCAAAAATGGGTCTCCAATGGGATGGGCAGCCCCCTGATACAGACACCAGCAGAACACAAAACAAGCTGTTTCCAAATTGGAAAAAAGATAAAAGCTACTGCTACTCAATTTGTACCATTGCAGCTCAAAGCTAAGTAGGCATAAGTAGAATACACAATAAATGTATATTTAGCTGTAGTTAAAAGTGAAACTTAATATCCTATGTTAGTGCATAGTGCTCTCTTACGAAAGAAAACTAATTTACAGGTAAAGAAACAGAACTTAAAACTAAGAGACTGTGTGGTTTTAAATAAGCTAAGTAAAATGCATACTTACTTACCTTTTATTCTCCTGCTGTGTGTGCCCTGAGCTGGTCCAGGGACTTCTATGAGGTAAGAAATTCCTGGTCAACAAAAGTTCCTTTTCTAAAAAAAGTGAACATAATGGAAATGGGGAACCACTTACCAGGCAGCTGAAAAAGGAGCTGACTGTGCAGAGAATTTCACACCTTATGGCTTTTGGTCAGCAAAGCACATAAACAAAATGTAATTTTCTATGCAATTACACAGGGTCACACAAGAATATTATGTTTTAGAAACCCACTCAAAAGCATATTGCTCTGTAAGAGCCCAATCCAGAAAATGGTTCCTCACTTTAGTAAAGTTGCTTGTAAGCATTTCTGGGAGTGGGGCCTATGAGACATTTTCCTTTTTATGCTTTCTTAAACAGTTTATGTGATAGTAACAACAGGAAGATAAATTACTTTGAATGGTAGCAATTAGAGAAATAAGGAGTGTGATAGATTTACCATGTGGAAAACATCTCTCACACATTTTCCTACAGTCATTAAACCTGCTTTTAATGACACAACACTGATTTCAGAAAGAAACAAAGTTTATTTGATGAAAATAAACAAGCTGATCAACACTAAATACTTCCCATACACATGATAACAATGTTATGAACTCTAAATACCTTGGTACTTTACACTTCTACAAGACATTAAATTACAATGACTGCCTAATACATGCCCACTGGTAATTTCTAGGAATTCCTTAGTTTCATATCAATGTCCTTAACCATATAGCAATATCACGATCCAGAACATGCCACTCACTTGAAAAAATTATTACAAGAAGCACTATCAAATGAGGATCTAAGGTAAATAGGGGATACTGACCCATTGCTGCAGAACATCACATTCAAACGTCACCCTACACACACAAAAGAAACATTGCGGATATAGTTTGTGTCAACACATCTGAGGTCTTTTCATAAACACTGTTTAAAAAGTAAATTGAAACCCACTTTCAAATGAAAGTCAATGTGCAGGTACGTGCATACTGGATACACAAAATTCATTAAATACAAAATTCATACTGTACAGTTAAATGAAAGAAAGAATGTGCAGTACAAGACTGATTCACATTAAAATAATAACCGTTATCTTAAATGTTAAGCAAAAGTTGGTTTGCTTCATTACACTCAGAGGAGGGGGAGAAATAATCTACCAAACATTGCTTAAATAAAATATTTCCCAACATCACAGTGTTTATTGTAAACCCCGAGATTCTATTTTAGGATATGAAAAGGTTTTCTCCAAACGTCATAGAATATCACATGACATGAAAAGAAGGAGAAAAAAAAACAAAGCAAGAAAGAAAAGTCAATGTTAGACAAAATTTTCCTCTTTAGGGGCTAACTTTTAGGCCCTGATAAAAGTTTAGATCAATACTCATACCAACATGAGTGGAGCAAAAATGCCCCTAAAATAATACCTGTGACAAAATTGGCACATACATATAAATATCTAACTATACAGCTTTGTATCTGTGACCCTATTTCCCCCCTAGTTTATATCCTACTTCAAGTATTCAGTTGCAGAGTTAAGGTAAAGACCTGATTGTAAGAGACACAGACGATTGTCCCCTACTGCGACAACAAATTTGTCATGAGAAACCTGTTTTGTTGTCTGAGTTTCCAAGTGCAACATTTGTCATATGTGCTAAATATACTCCCAAAAGCTTTGCTGTTTTAAAAACAAAGATCTAAGATGCCATTGATAGTTAAAGGACAAACTTTTTAAACATGAATGAAACTGGGATTATCTACGCTATGCTAATTCTATACATTTTATTCTATCTACTGAGGACAGTAACATCCAGCAGGACTCCTGCTCAAATAAATTGCTCCTTGATTGCACCAAGAATCATGGTACAAATAAATAAAATATCATCTCTAGACAATAATTTTAAGGGGATTACTATGTATGGCTCATGTAGGATGTTTAGGGTTAATCGCACCACAGGTTCAAAAAATAATTTTTCTAAATTCAGTGCAAGACTTTAGGAGTATCCATTTAGATTTCTTTTTTTTTTTTTTTTTTTTTTTTAACAGCAGCAAAGAAAAACTACTAAGGATTAAGGCCACCCATGCTTAAATTTATTGTTTGTCCTTTAAAAATGCAGATATTCTATTTCCACTGCCATCAACATGGCAGCATGTCTTCCATGGACAAAAAGATGCCTCAACAAAACAGCCAAACATTTGCACATGTTTGCCAGACTGACTGAAAATGTTTGTGGAGTCAGAAGGAACCTCTCCTTGAGAAGTCGTAGAGATCTGACTGTCAGTTAAGAGTCTCTCACTGAATGTAACGACTTCATGTTTTTATTTTTCCTTGCATGTGCTTTAAATTTATTTTACTAGACACATTTTGTTGACACAAACATCCTTCAAGTGCTGTTTGTTCATTGGTATTTTCTTTAACATCGAAGATTCATTGGGGTCTGTGTTGGAGACTGTTTTTCAATGTAGAGAACAATAACAAACAGTTCCACATTTACAGGAGACCTAGTGCATATACTGTATTCACAGCAATCTTATCTTTACTTTTGTTTTTGTTTGTTTAAGAGTCCCAGCTTTTATTGTTGAAAACATGTATGCATTTGGATGGTAAAAGGTTGATACATCCTTGTGTACATGTCCACATATATATACACACATATGCATTTATATACACCTCAAGCTTTTACCATCCAGGAATAGATACACCTTGTATATAATCATATATTTGTGTTCAAATTAGATGTCCTATGCATTGTCAGAGACACACACCATATTTTCATAAAACTAAGCTTTGTCATCAGTTATTAGTACCAAAAATTGATTTCATTTCCAACCTGGCCCAGAGCTTAATACCGGTTATAGTATCAATATTTGATTTTGGTTTGTTTTTAATTTATATTATTTTGTCAGTAGAGAAAAGAAAACAGAGGAGGGTAAAGGCTTGATTTTATTTTTTGGAAAAGCCTGTATCTGACTGGGGGTAAAGTTAATGCCAACACCTTTATATAGCATTTTGCTAATACCTCTTTGATAATCTAGTGCAATAGAAGTGATACTTTAGAATAGACTAGGTAAAATCAGCAAACACAGATGCCACATCTAGGGAATCTGAATTGCCTATTAAAATCAATATTAATTTACCAAAAATTTGCTAAATAATCTGTTTAACTGAACTTCATGAAACAACTATATTCTGAACAGATGGTTTCTTGTAAAAACAGAGTAACTCACAAGACCCATTAAAGACAGAAATGAAGCTCTTATAATTTCTGCTTGAGTCTCCTTCATTACTTTCCAAAGTATCTAATTTCACAATAGACTACAAGAAATAATGGAGAAAATGCTAATTAATGCAGCATTTAATTAGATATCAACCTTAACATTCATTTTCTGCATCTGTGATCTTCTCCAGGATATCATGGTCATGTTTGGAGATCCAATGCAATAGATTATCATTGTTACCTTCCAGTGCTACAGTTTTTTTCTTCCTTTTTCACTAGTTCCTCTGACAGCTGTAACAAGGGAAAAGAAATATTCCAATTAACAACATGACTGAAGCATCCAGAGCATCTTAGTTCTCATCTAATCAAGATTCTCATACACATAAGTGGAGATAATGCTTTTCTAGGGGCTGAGGATTAAGTAAGGCATTTAAATTCAATTTGAACCCACTTATGTTCATAGCGTGGCAATTAGTTTTATTGCTGATTTGTATGACACGACTCCCCCTACATGGGAAATATTTTAAATTCCTAAGATGTCAAATTCTGTTGTGCTTGTGATTCTGTGAACAGTGAGTTTTATGATCTTGTCTATAAGCACAGTAACTTTGAAAGGGAAATGCTATTAATTAAATATTTTTCTGTGGGAACCAAGGGAATCATTGGTTTATTTCCACCCAGTTCCATGGCAGGTGGGAATGTGTAGTACCTCTACCAGCCTTCCAAAACTGAAGCACCGTTTTCCTGTCATATTTTAAGCACTTTAAGTTCACTTTAATTTGCAGAACAGTGGAGACAGGTTTTATGGATGCAAGAAGCTCAGATTTGCAGAAGTTAGAACACACAGCAGTGTGTTAGGAAGTTTTCAGCCACACACCCACTAATCACAGGTGCTCTGCCTGGCTTGGCTGGCACTGCTGAGAGCCAGGGGACTGCAAGAGGGAGCTGGTGTCAGCACAGCTCAGCCAGTGGGAAGAATCTCCCTGCCTGCCAGCGCCTTTGGATGAGACTCTGTCTGATTGTGAGTGCAGAGTGAGGCCTCAGTGATTTCCAGTGTTACTTTAGTTGTGCTGCAAGCAAACAGCAGGTATGCTTGAACAGACAGCAGTGAACTGATCTTATTCACACTGTCTGTATGTCAGATGAGTGAGAGGAATTAAATTATTCCTTTAGAGGGAAGTTGTTCATTTGTCCACTGACTTTGTTTATAAAAAACTTGAAATGCACTTTGTATGGGATTCTCTATTATTGTCCTTCCACTTATGTAACCTTAAAGGTTTCCAAAATATCCCATTTTATGAAAAAGAATTTGCCATACAATGCTTAGGGTTGACTGAAAAGTTGTTGGTTTTTTTTTTCCAAATAGAACTACTTGACGAAAATTCCCCTTTAAAATTACAGAATCTAATTATCAGATAAATTATTCTGTGAGTAAAGTGAAACACTGTTTACAGAACAAACTATTACATTATTTTAAATTCCTATTTTCAACTTCACATCTTGCTGGAAAGCACACATAGCAGTTTATACCATACAAACAGAGATGAGTAGTTCTACTTTTGCAGTGAGCAGTTGGTACAATTCTTCTGGTCAAAACACTTAGGGACTAATCCAAAGCCCACTGAAACATGGAAAGGTTCCCACTGATTTTAACAAGTTTTGGATCTGGCCCTTGAACAGCCTAGAAATGACTTCTGCAGAGCTGGAAAGCCAGGGAGTTCCTAAAGTAGATCATGTTACTAGTTCTGGCACATAAAATCGTTGCTAACTTTTTATGAAAACTGTAAGTCAGCGCATGCATTACGTTGGTGAACTGTGCATAGCTCCCATTTTTGGTGTGCTGAGAATTTCTCAATCATCATTCAAAGAGATACTCGGGCAGAGGAAGCACACCTATGAATTAACGAGGACAGCACATTCCAGAAAATGCAGCACAATAAGCCTAGGCTTTTTAAACTAAAATGTAATCACAGCAAATCTTTAATGTAGTTGATTTTTTCACAAGCTGAAGTTCCTCTGCAATTAACACTTCTATGCTCGGAAAAAATAAGAACCCAGAATAAAGTGTCCAATCTGAGGAACAGCAGCAAAGCACAAAATGCACTCCCTCTCCAGCCTACTCCTCAGATTTTCATTTTACTACAGAATGAAAGTCCCCAAATAAACCTCACCCACTTAATCAACCCACCCATTCATCAGGAAACCATATATGTATTAGAAGTGTAACAAAAACTTGTTCACCACAGGTAGGAAATGCAAAGTATTTCTCAAGTAAGTCAAATAAATATATAAAAGGATATTGCTGTCAAATACCAACTGAGGTTGAGTAAATTAAATTTATATTTGTTTCTTCAATGCTGCACTTGGTAAAAGTCACTGAACCTCTAAAACAGAAATAAAGTTTGGTAACATGCATTGGGCCTGAATTCAGCAGTGCTCCAGCTGAAATTAATGTCTTATGAGTTTGGCACCTCTGTCAGTCCATTAGAT
Source organism: Irena cyanogastra (assembly GCA_013397155.1). NCBI lineage: Eukaryota > Metazoa > Chordata > Aves > Passeriformes > Irenidae > Irena > Irena cyanogastra. The sequence goes on from VWZV01007991.1 coordinate 444,529, forward strand.
ACCAGTCAATGAAAACAGCAGAAGGATGTGAAGATATAAAAGTGTAGTAGCCCACAAATATTTGTTCAGATTGTTTTTCCTTTGGATAAAGACACCTGCTTGATTAGTACTTTTTACCTCCAATCCTTTCCTCTCAGCAGTGATTTGCAGAAACAAGCTGGAGAGGGTGGGTAAACACAAAGGGGTTAAAGGGGAAACTGTTTAATAACAGTAGTAAAATGCAGGCTATTTTTGACATCTGGGTTAATGTCCATTATGCTCCATATGCTTTCCAAATGTTTGCAACAAGCACCCAGATACAAAAACAGATACCCATTCACATAGGCTTAAATTGCCCTCCCCTAACCTGTTACACATGGTACCTACATAAAAGGCCGACAACTGATATGGTAATTAGTGAGTAAGAAAGAGAGGGAATAGACACTTTATTGCAGGGAACTGGTATCTGACCAAATGTTAGTAGAGAAGGATATCATTAATGAAAACCTGTGAGGGCTATTTCTGCTTCCTAATCTACGACGAGGCCTCTGTACTATAATGTGACATCCTTGGAAAAGCTGTCAGGATGAATTCCTCAGTTTCCTTCTCCAGACTCATTCATCATTCCTGCAATCAGAGTACCAACAAATGATGGGAAATTATTTCATTTTCTGGAAACAAGTAACTAGACTGGAATAAGGCTATAACTCATAAAGTCTTTCTCAAGTGATGTCCTGGAATTTGCCTGTGCCTCTTGCAACAACATCATGCAAATTATAGGAGGGAGAGAATGAAAGCATTCTCAGTTTTTAGCTTTGTGCAAAACCATGAAAAGAATGACTCTGTTAACTAAGACAAAGCCCTGACACTCTAAATTCTGTCCCTGCAACCAGCCTATTGTGGAACTAAGGAAAAAGTCATATCATTTATTTGTGCCTAACTTGCTCTTTGGTACAGCAGGCATAACATCAGGCTCCTCACAGGAATTCGCAAGGCTTAATGTTTGTAATATGCCTTAAAAGTCTTGGATGAGTGCTAAGTATTATTATTTTTCAGTTCCTGCATTTGATTAAAACTGAAATAACACAGTAAAAATTAAATTAATATATTAGGTTACAAGTAAAGAGCAAGCATGTGGTTTGTGGAGCTACTTGTAACACTTTTAATACGAACATGTATTACAGAGTAGGTGATTCCCAAGGTCTGTACTGACATGTACCATGTGGGCATAACTTAACAACTGAAAAACCCCCTAGAAGTTTGATTCAGCCAAAAATCTGCTTGTGGCTTCTGTGTGAGCTCAGAGCCGGGGCCAGCAGGAGCCCTGTGGGCTGCTTTCCCTGCCCCTTAAGTGCAGTTGCAAACACGATCACAGCCCAGATATTTTCAACTCAGCACAAGCAACAGAACTGGGTAGCACAGACCTGCTGGAGTGCAGGTCCCTTCACACAGGATGTGACAATGGCACGACATGAGCTGTTTGAACCTCCCTGTCATTACAGCCCAACAATAAATACTGGTTTTGCTACTTCCTCCTGGCCTAACTCTTGAGGAAAGAAAGAAAACCCACCTCTCACTTTCTAAAGAATACAGTAACCTGTTAAAGCCTGTTATATCGACATGGAAATCTCTAATGAGGAGGGCCAAGAAGAAAAATAATTAAGGCATAAATTTGTATCCAACCTACGTAGAAAACTTTCAATGCTGAGATGCCAAAGACACCTAAGACACTTGTTGAGCAGAGTGAAAAGGTAAAATCTAGTTTAAATTTATAGCATTCCTTCAGTGTCCCTCTAGGAGTTTGGCTTTTTGCCAGTGTTCCTTGTTAAAAATTTGTTAAACGTGTTTGGCATTAATGCAAACACAAAGTGCTCATTTGTTACAAATTCTATTGGAATGCATTCATTTAAGGCAATGAAGTAGTTACCAGAAAAGAAAAAATGTTCATTAAGTACATTTTAAAAATACAATGATGTATGCGGTGCATAACTATGGCGCCCCGGTGGCTATATAAATATCTGACAGAATAACCACAAGTTGTGTTTGGTTTGAAATTGGAATCTCTTAAACGTAACCGATAGAACAAAAACTGGTTTTGTTTGTTGTCAAAACTGATGTTAGTCTTTCTTGTTTAGATCTAGTTATAATAACCAAAGTTTTGCCATACAATTTCTTCGCATCTCAAATCAATAAAGCCCACGGGTTACAGGAATGCTCAAGGAAGTTTCTTGATTCAAAAGGTAAGTGCAGCACTGCACATTATCTGGAGAACACTGGATGCAGAAAGTAAACACCCTGCTTGGAGGAGAACAAATTTTAGTCATTCTTAAAAACTCCACTTGAGGAAACGTTACCTGGGAGATCTGCAACTGCCGGACAACATTCAGGTTCAGCTCAGCAAAAGGTGTCCTGCTCTACTCCTTTCAGAAAATGAAGAGCTCAGGCCTCGTTTGCAGCATCCCAACAACAAACCCCTCTTTTATAATAATGTGAAATATCCCTGGTAACAATAACTCTTGATACTGAATAAGCAACTCTGAGGTCTATTTCTTAGATGGTAGAAAATATCTTCTTAGCTACATTGTAAAACTAAAACCATTTTTCTCTATATTTTTTTCAATGATTTATAGCTACTTACAAAAAATGTTTAAAAATGATAAATACATAAGTAAAACATTTTCAAAAGAAAGATCCAGAAACTGTGTGATTTAATTAAATATTGAAAGGTTCATAAAAAACCACCAGCATAAAAAGTTATTTATAAAGACAGAATTAACTTTGCTCCAATTCTGGCAAAGAAATTATTTATCCCATTTGTTGCTATTTATGTTTTAAATTCATTACACAGTAAACTTCAGAAGGATCTGCAGCTGGTAGTAGAATCACTGCGCAAATGTGATGAACTTTCCATATTGCTATAATGCCAGAATTGTTAATCTTAGTTAGGGATAAAAGCAGATACCATTGGGATGAATAAAATCAAATGGATTCAAGCCCTCTAGACAGTAAGAGTCCTTGAAAACTACTGTACAATTATATTATAAAATTAGATGAAGTTTATGAACCTTGAGACTATTTGGACAAGGATGCCTTCTCTACTGGGAATGTTTATAAATCAATATTAGACAAGTGCTACATGAGTTAAAAGACAGCTATTTTTTCTTAGAATCTTTTTCTTTTCATAAAACAAGTCCAGTCCAAATCAAAGCTCTTCAGAAATATGAGAAAACTCAGTACATATCCTTCAATCTGTCGCTTGGACACTGAATTAAAAAGACGGAGTGTTAAGGATGGCTTCAGAGCAGGATTTTTCAACGGGCTGAGCTGGAGTGAAGATGATGGAAGAGTTTCCATCGATTCCACGAGACCCCGGAGCCGCACGGGGAGGCGGCCGGGATGCAGCAGGGCAGGGCGCGGGGCTCTTTGTCAGGACCTTTATGACTTCCTGAAGATAGAGCGCATTGAGACCACTGTTACTTTTTGTTGTTGTTGTTATTTAAATCGAATTGAAGTGACAAGAAAAGAAGAATTCTTGGGTTTAAGTGCCCCAAACAGCGACGCTCCCAACGTGATCCTGAAAGCCGTCGATAGCAGGGATCACTAGGCGAAATTGGAAGGTGCCTTTTCCATCCTGGCTGATGTGGAATGCCATTTATTCTCATGCGCGGGATTAATTAGGGGCCTTTTTTGGGGTTGGNGAGCGCGCACACAGCGCCCGTGCCTGGGAAAAGAAGTGGTTAAATAAACGCTGTGTCAAGCCCCCAATCTAATAAGTCATCTTATTAGGAAGTTGTGATGCCCTGTTTGCCCTCGCCTGTGGCTTGTCTGCTCCACTGAAAGGTCTCCTGCTGGGACCTTTGTGGCATTATACGAGGTAGAGAGGGCTGCTGCAATATATGAGCCTTGGTTTGGAGCAGCCAAAACAGCGGGAGAACTAAGCTGCAAAGAATTAAACATGTAACAACTTTGTAAAAGCACAGACAGTGATTGAGGTTGCCCCTTTTGCTGTTGACACATTCTGGCCCCTGTAGGTTGTGGTCACTAAGCCCATTAGAGCTGCAGTGTGGCAACATCTAGTTCAGCAAGTTCAATGTGTTTCTGGTTTATTTCTAAATACTGGATGCGAGCTGGCAGCGATAGGAGAGTGGAATATGGCACCAGAAATATGTCATAAACACAGTCGTCATTGTCAGGGATGTGAAATTACTTTTCAAACTATTTATTTTTGGCAGATAGAGGCTGGGTGTATTTTTGCACTTTGTTAACTGAAATTTAATTGCAACTTGCTGAATGTTTTGTTTAATTAAGAAAAAAAAAGAGGAAACCTCAAGATGCTGTTTTGTCTTAAAAGAGAAAATTTTCACTGGAGAGAGAAATATTTGTTGCTAGAAATTCACTGCAAAATGAAACCAGAAAAAAAAACCAGAACCCTATAAAATCTCAGCTTGGATAAGTTTCACTTATGAGCATTCACTTATTTAAATAACAACTCCCAACTGTACTTTTTTTTTCTCATTTCTTTAAGATAAAATATACATTTAATTCAGATTTTAAAAACTGGGCTGTGAAACGGACAAGAAAGATTAATTAAAGTAATGAAAGGAAGCATTACAGACATAAGGAGGGGTAGATTTAAGTTCTAAACCCTAACATGCAGACTACACCGCCCCATCTCCTTGTGGACCACACTTTTTCAGGGAACTGTGCAAGGTTTCTATTGCACACTGATGAAGATGCTCGTGGTCCCTCAGCTCCGAGGGCTCTGTTTGCCTCTCGAAACTGTGCTGTGGTCCCAGGTTTTATGAGTCCCTGCAGATTCATCTCTGCCAAGAGCTACCAGTCTGTGGATACGGAGCAAAGGATGAGTTGCTGAACACTTGTGCATCTGAAACATTTGTCTCTCCCTCAAGCCTCTTACTGCTGCCTCTGCCCTCCTCCCCAGATGAGGCAAAGCTCCTGTAAGAGGTGAAATGTGCAGAGGGATAAAACCAGGTCACAGCTGCAGGAGGGGAGGGTTTGGCAATCTTTTGTTCTTTGTGTCTGCAGCACAGGCATTTCCCTGGTGCTGTCCTCTGTTTTCTCCAGGGGTTTTTGCTCGGGTGGTGCCCTTGGGTCCCACCAGCCCCCTGCTCTGGCAGCATGGCTGAGCTCCAGCCCTGAGCTCCTGCCTGCTGATCCACAGAAATGACTGGCCACTCCTTCTGGAGGGATGAAAATTATGGCAGGGGCAATGCACATTCTTTCTTTGGCCACCAGTGATGAAGGAGCATTTCTTTTCTGTTCTTAAGAGTTTGCCTGAGCCAAGCAAGGTCAGAACTGTGGCTTTTCTCTGGATAAGGGAAATTTCTAGAATTTGTAGGAGGTGGGTTTTTTTCCTGCCATCTTTTGAGATTTGCTGATAATTTGTGACTAGAAGGAAATTCTTAAAATCTCATACATATTTGTCTGGTTGTAGGGAGTATGATTTGGGTTTTACCTCATGCATCCTACCAGAGTCAGTCAATATTTAATAGCTAAAATTGGCTGGCTGTTGTGCTTGGCTAAGTCTAGTTACTGTGGCTGCTACCACACTGTTGTTAGAAGCATATTGGTTACTAGATGTTGTACCAGAGTAAATACTAATAAATTTGGTGGTTGTGGAGAGGAAGTTTAATCCAAAAACATCCCAGCCAGTGAGGAGGCACACAAGGGCTGTACTACTCCTTTTGATGCACCCAAAGGCTGGAGAGAGTCAGCCAGAAGAGAGGTGGTGAGGCTTGAGTGCAGTTTTGAGGTGCTTTATGTGTGTGCCTATTTTTGCTTTTAGGAAAAGGGTGGATCCTTGGCGAGGGCAGAAAAGTCTTCTCAGAAATGCTGGACATAAGCATGGTGTCCTTCAGGCACACGACTCCAGTAGGTTACTGAAAGTTTGATGGGGTTATTTTTTCCTTAACCAAGCAATAACATGAAATTTAACAAAGATGCATCTCATGGCTTGTGCCTGCTTTCCCAATCACCCCAGATTTCCCATCTTCTAAAGGTGAGAATAAACTAGAGAGCTTCAGGGTATTGCTCTGTGGATCTCAATATTTGTATCAACAGCTGTATGTCCCACCTATACTTCATAATTTAGATAAACCATTAACATTCCATTTCCTTAGTTTGTTCTGCTAGTTAATAACCCAGTACTCACTGAAGTTATCCTATCAGGTATATCTAAATACTGATTGTGGTGTGGGAGGCATTGTGAGGTATGCTTATTGCATTAATAATACCAATATAAAAGAAATCAATATGTCAAAGTTAGAGTTCTATTGTACACAAAAAGTCTGTTTTACAGTACATGAGATATACTCTCACCTTCTTCCCCTCCAAATGAGCCTAAATATATTTTTTATTTTACATGGCTCATGATATGAAAATGCTTATAAAAATGGTGTCTAATGTTACAGTTGCATCTTTTAATGTTAAGAAGAAAGAGCTACAACTAAGGCAAGTGTTAGTAGGTTTGGTCTGTTTGAAGACCAATGCTGGATCCATTTAAACTCCTTCAAACTGCTAAAGCATTACAATGACTGTGTGTGGCACTGGGAACAGGACCATACATGCTCGACAGCTACTTATTTTTTAAATACCCATCCAAGTAACACGCAGCATTTTGAAATCTAACTTGTGTGGTCTAATTATGCAATAATTTTTATAATTTAGGCCCCAATATTATGAGCTTCTGCACAATTATGGCTCTGCCCACGCATTTCTCAGTGCATGATAGGGAAGACATAGGGGCCAGGTCTGTTAAACATACAAGCACATGCTTTAATTTTTAAGTTTTTACTCTATGTGAGACTTAAAAATGCACTCAATACTAAGAGAAGCCTTAAGAGTCTATCCTGAATGGGGACCTTAGAGGCTTTCATTTTACTAAAGGCACACGTATATACTTCCATGCAGACTGAGGACCCATATTTATCAGCATTCCAACGATAATGAGTATTACATAAAGGGAAATGATAAAATAGCAGTAAGCAAAAGTTTGCTCCCTCCCAATCTTCAAACACCACTTTTATAATCACTGTACACTCAAAAACATATATGCGTGTGAGAGTGGGAGAGATCAGAGGCTTAGACTGCAAGATTTCCAAAGATACTCAAACCATCCATGCAAGTGTCAAATGACAGGTAAACATGTACAACTAAAAACATAAACTTCATTATGAAATCATATAAAACCACAATGGTGGCATTTGCTATTTGATACTATTATAGAAAAAATTGGATGCATTGCAATTAAACTGTTTAGCAAAACAAGACAAAGAAATTAATGAGCAAGAATAATCACCACAATTCATTGCTAACTACAGTTTACACTGAGTAGTACCTTTTTTCTAGAGAACACCTATTTCTCTAGGCCTGTTTTCTTTCTCCTCTCAATCTCCCATTCCACCTGTGCACAGACTTTGTCTGACTTCTCTCTCTGCTTTTCTACTTGCTTAAATTTCATTTCTCCCCACTTTTTTTATTCCATTTTCTGCAGCAGAGCTCTTTCTGTCAGGCTCTGTCCGTCAGGCTCTGTCACCAACCTCTGCCCAACTCTCTGCTGAGAGGTGGCACTGGGGTGACACCACCACCCTCTACTTGCCCTGCATCTTGCAGTTCTTGCAGAACAAGATAAAACATGGGAAGAGTAGTTCACAAAAAGCAGTTTTGAGGACAGTAATTTGCTAATTAGAAACAGCTAAACAAACCCAGAAGATAATCTTGATTGTGCATGCACAACTGTGTCAACCCCACTGGGGAAAAGGTGAAGCCCAGAGTGGAACTTAATTAATGGAAACAACTTGAAAAATACGAATAATGATGGCAGTATAAAAATTGTTCATTCCTCCATTAATTTTAGAGAGAGCAACAACTAAAAAGGTACTTACAAAAAATATTTCCCACTGAAACAACTACAAGAAGGACAGGATAGTTTTAGGACTACTTGCCAGAAACTTTGGTTTTACCAACTCTCTAATTCAAGAAGGTAAAACCATATCTGACAACATACCCTAATTTCTTATTAAACACTCTAAATGCAAACAAAATTATCTAACCCATTTAATTCTAATTTTCTGGATTTTTCTTGTCTTACACTTGCATATCTTACCTCATTTTCTACAGGAACTTAAAGATATAATATATAGGTCACCACATCTAGGTACACCTCTACATTCATATTTTTACAGTCTCTAAATGAGACACAGTGGCCTGTGCTGTATAAAGAACATTGGATTTGGACAAAGAGATGTGGGAAATCCATCAAAAAAAGCACAGCTGGATCATTATTTCATATCTGAATGTTGTATTATGAAAATGTGAGGATTAAGTCAAAGAATGCAGTTTCACTGCATTTTTTAATGAGGAAATCTTGTTTTTACAAACATTTCCAGAGATCAAATCAAGCTAACTTTTTATTAATTTATCTAAGCTATCTAAGCTCATTCTTTTGAATAAGGCTTCTTTTTTTTAGACTATACCCCAACTGTAATTTATCAATTCTTTTATCATCAAATGTTATTGTTTAAGCCAGGAATAGCTTTTTAGCAGAGCTCAATGGTTAATCATGCAAAAACAACAAAAAAAAAAAAAAAAACAAAAAAAAAAAAACAAAAAAAAAAAAAAAAAAAAAAAAAAACAAAACCAAAAAACCAAACAGTAATTTCTCATTCAAGTCACAAGTTCACAAACAGGAGATGTGAAAAAGGAGCAGGGGAGGAAGAGGGTCACCTGTGTCCTTTGCAGATTTTTTTTTTTCCAGTAGAATATTTGGGGATCTTTCATTTCATTAAATTAGTCTTATTTTTAACTCCCCATGGTATGCACCTTCCATCATCAGGCATTCCCACAGTAATGATCAGTAAATATTTTGTAGGCTCATTGTAGAAAATGCAGCTTGTTCCAGCAATAATTTCTAATTTATCTGTCTTCCAAATTTCAAAGTGTGGGTCAGGAACAATTCACACCTTTCAGTGTCCCTCTGCAGGAGGAAAGGGAATGAACCCTGCAGGCTCCCTGCAATGCACGTGACCCTGGCAGCTCAGGGCTCCTGCTAAACCCAGAACATGGCATTTAATGGTCCTCAGGAGGCCAATACCATCCACAAACCACTCAGCACAGTTCCAGTTTCATTTATCCTCGTGGTCTCTGCAGTTGGCATGGCCAACAGTTCCATGATATCCGAGTCAGCTTTTTTTTTTTTTTNTGTTTTTTTTTTTTTTTTTTTTTTTTTTTTTAGCCTTTGTTGTGCTCTCTGTTCTTTCTCAGTGGCTTATCAGAAATGGGTAAAATAGCAAAGATGTGGGCAAGCCTTGAACAGGTACAGGGGTTAAAAACAGCTTTGTGTTTAATAACTTTTTCTTTTCCAACTATTTATTACATTGTTTCCCTTTTTCATTACTGCTGCAAATAAAGGTAAGTTTTTAGAGGACTCTGCACAAGAATTCCAACATCTCCATCCTGAAGAGTAATAGCTAATATTATATCCTGATAATTACTATGCAGTCTTAGAGTTTGGGATTGCTTTTCTTCCATATGGTTCATTCTACATTTATCTAAAAATAACTACATCTGCCCAGTCCCTCAAGTCACTGCAACCTAGATTTTGCATTTTCAGAATTCTTTTAGTCCTGCAGAACAGCAAAATAGATTTCAAAACCATTTTGTGGGAAATTCCCATTAAATATATCTGGTTTCTCAAAAGACTGAGCTGAAACAGACACAGCTCCATTCTGTGCATAATTCAACAAAGTGCCAAGCCATGCTTGTGGAATCCTTTGCTGTGCTGGTGCTGCTGGCTGACACAGTGTCAGCATTTTTCAGCATTACACCACCATCAGCCTGTACTGGGACCCTTTAAAACAGCTGAAATAAAAGAGCTCTTTCTGCATATTTATGCCATCCTGCTTTGAGCACTTCCTGTTGGCCCCAGTAAATCTCTGCTAAATTTCAATCGACTCTCGTGGTGTTCCAGCTGTTAGATAAACTTCCAAGGGTATTTTTGTGACAGGTACAAACTTAGACAGGAAATCTCAAGAAGAAATCCTAAATTAATTATATGTCAACATTCAAGCCACAAGAAGGAGCAATTGTCATAAATTTTTGGAAGTTAGAATCCAATTTTAGTTGTAAGTGCAAAAAAGTTCACTGACTCATTTGTGATTCAGTGCCAATAAAATAATATATATCTTATTCTTCAGTAGTCCACTTTGGCTAAACATAGAAGGTAGGCTAAGAACAGTGAGATGCATATTTAAATCACATAAAAAATTCAGATGCAAACTAATAAATTGTAGATTTACAATTTATAATTAGGAATTGCCTAATCTTAGCCCACCTTTTTGAAAACAGATACTACATATAAAGTAATTCTGTGTGAAATGAAAACATCTTCACTACCTAAAAATCTGATAATGGTACCAAGAACATCTTTCTGCAATTCCCAATAGCACAGACTCCATCTCTCTTCTCTGTCCTGAACACGGTGCCTTCCGTGTGTTCTGTAAATGCTGGGAAGGACAGTAAGGAAGGGGTTGAGAGGGCAGAGGGTGCTGTGACAATACTAACACAGAGCATTGCCCATGTTTCCTTGGCTTTAGCATTGCTGTGGAATTCCCATCCCCCTGCAGCGTGTCCTTGGAGCACCTGCGGGCAGTGCCCGGGGCACAGAGGGGTGTGAGTGCTCTGCAGCAGCACTGGCTGGCAGCTGGCAGAGGTTCCATCCACATCCTGCTCCTCCAAGATCTCTAACGTTTTCCTGCAATGAGGGGGTCCATAACCCTTGCTGTGCTCCCCAGATGTGCTGCCCCAGCAGCAGTGTGGGATTCTCTCCAGGTTCACCCCTGTGGCAGCCAGGGCAGAGCTCCCAACCCCGAGCAGCTGAAAAAGCCAACAACTGTGTGTCCAGTCAGCTGCTCAAAAGCGACCTTGTGCTTGAACCTGGCAGGGAGTCCTTCCCAAACCTGTCTGCCTAAAAACAAAAGGGAGAGTTTTGAGACACCTGTTGTCTCAGTACAGAGAAAAATGTGTCATGGCAGAGGGAGAGAGGGAGTGGGAGAAAAGCCCATGAAGCTTTGCAGGCTGCACTGCTGGATGCAGCTTTGTGGCACATGTGGGAGATGCTTGTGGTCCTCATCCTGGCACCAGGTCTGTCCTAGGCTCTGGCAAGCAGCCGAGCACAGGGTGCTTTTCCAAGCCACTGCTCCGGCCCTCAGCAGAGCTCGCTGGATATGGAGTCCAGGGAAGAATCACTGCTCCAGACAGGAGAGTCCAATCAAGGAGCTGCAGCTCTTCCCTAGGCAGAGGCAGGAGGAAAGAAGCAAGGCAGGGGATCTGCTTTGCAGCAGGAAGAGCTGCAGGGCAGAGGGAGAGCAGGATAGTTCAGGCTATCAACAGGAGAGGCAAGGAAACGGTGATCACATACCGTGGGCACGAGGCCACGGCTGAGTATTCTCTTCATAAACAATGTTCTTTCACACAAGGCAGGTAACATTCCCTCTGCTTTACTGACTACTTTCTCTTCCCAGACACTAAACGGATCCATCCAGAGTCTTCCAAATTATTTCAGTGGAGATACATCAAGTAGTCCCAGGAAGTAAACACTCAGAGCCCCATCTGCAGCCAAAACTGGGCCCGCAGCACAAACACAAATACATCAGAAGTTCTGCAAGGAACCAGCAGGAACATACTGCACTTAGCTGACCACCTTGATTCTGTGTCTCTCAAATACCGTGGATAAATAACTACTTATGTCGCCCTGGGAGGACAGGAATGTATGATATGGCTATGAAACCACCTGGATTTTTTATATATAAAAAGTGTTTTCACTACTTATGGAAAGCCAGACATGTAAATTACACTGCCCTTAGCAGGAAAAAATATGTGCCAAAGACCATGCCTAGGAGCAGAACTCAGGAAGAATGGGGGTATGGTCATGCCAGCTTTGCAATGTTTTCTTTTACAAGCCTGTTTTACTGCTGAGGTGGGGGAGACTAGTGTTATTGCTTCCTCAGAAAGCTGTTCTCACAGGATTTGACTATAGATCAAGAAAATCTTATAAGGTCAGAAAATCCTGCAAGATTTTAACAAATTGAAGGTTTAAACATGTTCCCGAGATTTTGGTTATGTCCGTTTCTAAGATGGAAAGTAATTCCCTTAACAATGTGCATCACCTGGGAAACAAGAATTAAATAAAAGCAAATCTGGAGATCTGAATTCAATACCCTTGAAAGTTTACACAAATTTGTTATCAAATAATTTATCTCCTTTCAGCCTTCCCACATGGACAGATACAGGTGGCACTACCAGCAAAACTACACCTGCATATTCAGTATGGCAGTAAATAGACTTGGCCTGTTCCCTTGGTGCTGATTCTGTGAAGGTCATTCTGCAAGAGCAAGAGGACACAGCCACAGCATCCTATGCCATTAGAGGTCCCTTCAAGGCTGATTGCTAGCATTAGAACATTAGCCCTCTGGGTATTTATCAAAATGTGGACACCAGAGTGGCTTGAAGTAGTTTCACTTCCTCTTAAATGATAATAAATTGGCAGCATGAGTGTTGACTGCCTGCAATGCAACTTCATTACTTCAGAGGTTAACGGAGCAACCTCTCTCTGTTGATCTTCCTGTCACCATTGGCTACAAAAGACTCTCTGACACAGTGCAGTTTTCAGGAGAGGCACAAGTACAACAGAGATTAACCACATCAAAAAGAATACTGTCCCACTCCATTATATTCTGCAAAGCTGGTGTGCAGCAAATCACAGTGGCCAGCAGTGTCATCTGCCTTGTCTGACAATGCAATCAGCATAAAAAGAGGTGATGGTGCTGTATTAGAGACAAACATCTTGAAAAAAAAAAAAAAAAAGAAAAAAAAAAAAAAGGCAAAATAAAGGAAAAAAAAGGAAAAACTATAAAGGAAAGAAGAAAAGCAAAGAAATGAGGAGAGAAAAAATAAAATAAAAAAAAAAGAAAATGAAAAATAAGAGAATACTTTAACTATGATGTAAATATTGGAGCCACTGACCTTGAGCTATTTTGTACTAATTCTATGAAATTCTTCTTATATTTCTTACAGAAAGCTACACACGGAATTAACCAAACTATTATCCTTTTGAACTCCAGATTCATGATTTTGCAGGAGATGAAAACTGACAGGTCTAGAGTAGGAGGCAGCCATGAGCTTCGAAGAGGACTACATTTAATGCTGGCTAAGTGAATAACCCTCTGAATGAAAATGTATTCATTTAGGGAAATGTGCCTCTTCTTGTTACAGGTTACTGCCCTGAAATGCCTGGCAGGAATGTTAACTTTCAATAATTCATAACTGCTGCTGGTCACTAACAACACAATGAACGTGTCCCTCACAGCTCTGAACAGACCATTGCCCAAGGAAGCTGAACACTGTACATCCTAGACACAAAGAGCTGGAAGTCACTTCCCAGAAGGGAGGTTACTCCTGTCCTACCAGCAGCATCTACTCTGTCAGGAGCACAAACCCAAACTCACAAATTCACACCCAGATTAGTTTTCTTTTTGTGAGCATGTGCATGAAGTACAATGGCTCCTTGGAAACGTTTCATTTTGTTCAATATTTCTGTTCTCTTCAGCAGATTAACAGATGAACAGGCAACTAAAAGTGCATCAGACATACAATTACAGCACTGTAAATGCATGCACATATCCAGTAATTACATGTGTAGTTGTGCAAATCATTCAGGGGTGTTTCAGGTCACTTGTCTCCACTTCTCAGCCCCACCAGTGTTTGGGATGGGACTCAGCCAGTCTGACAACACCTCTACAACAAATACATCAAATTCTTGTTGAACTCTTATCTTTGGGAGGTCTCATTTAGAAGTGAATACTTTTGAGCATGAAACCCATCAGCCTGAATGAAAGGATCAACTTCCTACACACACACAGTGGCAGGTGCTTGGACTTCTTGTTAGAAGAAACATTGATTACAAGGAGTGTCTGCTGATAGCATAAGGGAGGAGGACCCTACTGGAAATTATAGGAGATAAGGAAGACTGGGATTTCTTGCTGGAGAAGCAAAGAGGGGGTGAGATTCCAGGATGGAACTCCTCCAAACACCAGAGCAAGTGTACCTTCCCAGCCCGTGACCTAGATGTTGTGAACAAGACAGGAGTTCAGTGTTCAGCTCTGATTGTGTCAGTGGCTCCTTTTGAGACCTTGAGCAAGTTGCTTAATCTCTACCAAGACTTCCTCAACTGTAAAAACCAAAAAGCTGCTACTAAACCTGGAGAAGTCCCTTTCAAATTACAAATCAAAGCAGAAAGTAAATTCTACACTTTCTTCTGCACTATTACACCATTTTCAGTTTCTTTAGGTTGATAAACACATGCAGTATTATCTGAATTCAGGCTGATAATGCCTTAACTTTTAAAAGCATAAATAGTGGATCTGGATGGCAAATTTGAAAAAAAGTTACATGTTTTACTTTCACAAAGTATTCAGTCTCTCCCTAACTTAAGATCCAAAACTGAGATCCACCAGTGTGAAGTCAGGTTTTTAATAGCTGCTATGCAGCTGTGGAAAGATAACCCCTTACTGAAGGATTTATATGAGAATTAGAAAGTCACCTCATCTTTGGGAGTGTTTAAGGCCAGGTTGGATGGGGCTTTGAGCTACTGGTCTAGTGCAAGGTGTCTTTGCCCATGGCAGGGTGTGGAACTGGATGAATTTTAAGGTCCCTTCTGACCCAAACCATTCTATGAATCTATGAATTCAAGAGAATAAATTGGTAGTTCAGTGCTGTGTTGGCTCCATGAATGTTAGAGCTGAGAGCATCCCTCCTATAAATATGCCAAAATCAAACCAGGAATTTAAGATGACAGTGCTGCAAGTTCTAAAAGTTCCCATTTCTAATACCCCAAAAAGATACTGTCCTACTGAAAAGAGTTTGAGAAATTACACAAAGGCATACCAATATTAATTGAATATGAGAGTGTAAAACAACTCTTAAATATGGGAAAACTCCACCTCTGCATGCAAAGAATACCAGATGCAGCAATATACACTTCAAAGCGACATTGCTGCAGACAGAAGCAGCCACAGCTTTCTTTGTAGACTTTCCTTTGAAGAAGGAACTTTATGGGTAAGTGGGAGCATAACCACTCACAGCTACACAAAGTTGTTCATCCTTATACCAGAACACTTCATTTTTGCTCCAGTCAAAAATAGCAGCTAAAAAGTGGCTGGTCTGTAAGTTAAGAAAATATTTTTGGATATCAATGAGAATTTAATTCCAGCTTTTCTTCAATGGCCATAGATTTTTTTTTTTTTTACTTATTTTTTTGTATCTCTAATCAAGTTCAGCTCAACTTAAATGTTGCTGCTGCCAGTATACATTAAAATGCACTGCTAAAATAATGTTCAACATTGCATAATTCCATCCTGCATCACAATGCATGCTGCTGTGGATACATTTATATAAAAGCACTTCACTTGAGCAACCCAGAGGAAGAAAAAGCCTACTAAGTATTTCAGAATCTCTTCAGCACTACCACCTAACAAAACACACGTGACCTTGGACGAAGGTAAGTTTTAAGAAATAAAAACTTGTATCAAAAATCCCAATATGGCAGCAAATTTTATATTTTCTGATAAAGGAGTATCTTATTACTGATATCAGGTGTCAGTTTTTACTGATGTTGTGTACGGTTACAGATTCCTGATCCCCCAACACTGGAGCACATCAGGGCACTTTTATCTGGGAGGGAGCAATTGCCATTCTCAGCACATCACTGGAGTTAAAGCAGCATCCTGAACTGCAGAAGTAACTGAGCATTGACAGCTTAGAAAACAACTACTGTTAACTACATTTTAATTACATGTATAGTTCAAAAAAACAAGTTCTATGGTAGGTAAAATAATTCTAAGTATTTTAAATATTTCACAGTAAGGAAGTATTCTGGATCTTTAGGATAAATTCTGACTTTGCATTCTCAACTTCTTTCACTAAAAACTCTTCAGTTTTTTCTTAATTAGAATTTTTAACAACCAAAGGCAGAAAACTTAGAGGGCAATCTGTACCAATGTACTTTTCAATGAGAGGCAGACTTTAGAAGGATTTTCTTTGTAAAAAAGCAACACTTTTTTTGATCTTTATCTCCATTTGCATGGTAGAAGTATTCAAAGGAGTGAAGTATTACAGTCATTAGTAAGTAAAAGAGATATCAAGTGTACTAAACTCCAAGATTATCCATCAGAAATGAAACAAAACAAAAACCCTACAAGTATAAGACAGGCTCTTTTTCTGCTGGCTGAAATCTTTCATATGATATATAATGCTGGCAAAACAGAATTTTTCTATTCACCTTTTCCCTATTGAAAAGCAACGCTCTCTTTATCTAACCTTTTCTAAACCACCATTGAAAATTGTATTTTCTGACTCAAACAAAACATTGTTTTTCTTTCTGCCTCATATGGCTAATAATAAAGACTTGAGGTAAATCTCCCTACAGCTGCTTTCAGTTCATTTTAAGTCAATGAAACCTATATAATCCTGTAATACAGTCAATTGTTTCTTTTCCACTAGGCCTGAAGGGCTGCAAGCTTAGAAAGGGAAGAATTACTGTTTTGCTTTCAAGCACCTATTAATATTTTGCCCCTCCAGCAGTTCTTTTTTTCCCCTTTGAAGCCTTTTTCCCACTAAATTAATGTTTAACAATTAAATCAAGCTGAAGGAGATCTTAAAAGATCTAGACAATTACTGATTGGGTAGAAGAACAGGCCTTTAATTTAAATGGGAAACATCTCTGAAACGATGGTATGAGACCCCACAACTAATTACATAATTTTCTGCATCTGAGAAAACATGAGCTGAGAGAATGCAAATAGAGACACACATGGAATACTAGGAAGAAAAGCTGGAACTCTAACATCTTCCTATCATCTTTGAGAATAGAGCAACTTGTAGAAAAACAAACTTTGAGCTACTAAAAATATAACTTAAAAAAAAATTCAAGGGATGGCATCTCTGTTTCAGGCAAATATTACCAATATAGCTAGAATGGCAATCCTAAGTCTCTATGTAAACATCACAAGCAGGCCTAAGAGCCCTTTCAAAAGTGTGTATTCTTTGTATATATAATATACTTTTGTGCACTTGGGAGATAGAAGTGTTCTGCGTTTCCTGCTTTTTTCCATAGCAATGTGTACGTTACCTTAAAAATATATCCACAGTAAGGTATGATAATGGAGGATTTCTCTTAGGCCTGGGTAAATAGAGTTTGTTCTGAATGAAAATCCTTAAGCTGAACTCAAGAGCTGGCTAGTGGCCAGCTCCTTTGTCAGGCCCCCTGAGCACCCCTTCAGAGACCTGTCCTGCCCCCTTGATTCTGGCAGTTCTGTGGGCACTGAGATCTGCTCAGACCTCACAGATCAATCAGTGTGTGCTAAGACCACAAACATTGTTCTTTTTCCCTCCTGGCCCAAGGAGAGTATTGTGGTTAGGCTTCCTTTTTAAAAGGGGCCAGACTGAACTGTGGCCAGGGAGTGTTTGGACCAAATGTGCATTGCTGAGATCTAACTAATGTCAGTGACATTATCCTGCATCCAACAGAGGTGCAGAAGCACCTAAGGGCACCTGCTAGGACATCCAAGAAAATGATGGATCGTGCCAGCAGGAATTGGATATGTCCATGGTGTGAAACTTCCCACACTGGACATGTGCCTTTTAAGTTTGTCCACCACACCAGCATTAGGGACAGACGTTCAATGAACTGGACACCTAATTTCCCAACAGACCCTCTAAAGTATTTCCAAAGGAATCTGGCTCCCACTGATTCCAAATATACAAGAAAACAGCAGTTTTAAAGAGAGATACTTTATGTTGGTTCCAGTTAAAACAGAACAGTTGAACTCTCAGAGAACTTGAAGGTTTTGTTTGCAGTTTCAATGTTGACCAAACTATAGCTATTCTTTAAACATTTCAGAAATTGCACATTTTTCTCTGGTGATCTCAAGGACTTCTTGCTACAAGACAAGCCACAAGCAAATGAATTAATAAAAATCCCAACAGATTTTCATAATTCAAATATGTGCTTAATATTTTAGATAGAGTTTTCTCTAATTTAACAGTTTTACTCATCCCTAGATAAAATCAAAACATTATTTGAGGGAAAAAGTGTTATTTAGTTTTATGATTCATCAAATAATTTTGAAGCACTGAGCACATTTTAGCACACCATCTGTTACATAACCTCAATACAAAGTAAAAAATATTCTGGTTTTGGCCACAAACCTGAATTCCATTTTCAGAAAAAGGTTGGGATGACAAACAGACACCATGAAGGACACATTCAGCCAACAAAAAAACTCTAGCACTTCCAGGAATTAAACTTCTCATTCCTATAATAACAAAAACCATCACTAACATAAGAAGGTCATGTCCCTTCCTACTTTTAATATATATATATTTTTAATATAAATTCTTTAGCATCTTTCTATTACTCATTGTAAATGTTTCATTTCACCAAGCCAATTATATTCACAATATATTTCCCAATACAGACTGTAACTGATTCATGAATGTGTGTAGCAAAGGCATGTGCACTGAAAAATAATCTCCAGTCAAATGCCGTCTTTTTGTCCACAGAAAGAACAAATAGGTGACCTCACATGTGTAATATACACAGCACACTGTTAAAAATCCACAAAACTCAGAATCACGTATATTATGCAAAACCACGCACCCACACACACACTCAGGAAGTTCTGCAGTAACATTTCATTTATGTTCCTGAAAGGGATTGACTCTCTCAAGGAAATATAAACACTGAGGGCCACCCTGAGCACCAGCCCCTTGAGACAGCTCAGCACAGGCACCACTCACAGCTTTGTCCCACTTGTCCCTGTTTGAAATCCTCTGCGTGAGAGGGGCTGGGATGGGTGACACCTCTGGGGCTGTGACCAGCAAGAGGAGAAGACACAGTCAGGGAAATCAGGCCAGAGCTCAGGGCTCCCACCACCGCTGGCATCAGCTGGGTGCAGAATGTGTTGGCGGTAGCTCTGAAATGACAAATCTGGGGTGTGGCTGCAGGGTTCTCACTGAGCAACCAGCACTGATTTACCTGCTGCCACTTCTTTCCCTTCTGAGTCAGTCTGTGTGCTGCCAGGAGCAGCTGTCCCACACATGCAGCAGCCCAGCCCCAGGGTCTCCAGTGCTGCTCCCAGTGCTGCTTCCCTGCACGGTCCCTGCAAAGCCAGCCCTCCCAGGCAGTGACTCAGGAAGGGACACACAGGACAGAGGCTACCAGGAAAAATACCAACGGAGCTCCTGAGAGCCTCAGACAGGCAGTGGCAAACCTGTGCTGGGCCCTCACGTCCTCGCTCTCTCCCCTCCTTTCCACACCCCAAGTAAATCTGATGAGGACACTGTCCTCTGACACCTCTGCTCCAGAGAAACTACAGAACAAGCAGAGATGTTGCTAACACTCCAAGAATGTGCTGAGCTGGGCAGCAAGTTTGCTAAGGATCGCCTGAGAAGGCAGAACCACCCTCCTGGGGCAATCTGAAGGGAGCACAGTATTAAGCACTGTTTTTAAATCCATGAAGATAGGGTGGGTCAAGAAGATGGATGATGCAAAAAGCAGGAGAGGGATGAACAAAGGCACAGGCTTTGGGCCAAAGGATAAACCCTCCTTACTGAGTAATGGCAAGGGTGAAGGGAGCTGGCTGGCAGCAAGAAACGCTGCAGAGGGACCGTGCCCCCCTCCAAAAGCTGCGTTCCTAACGCAGGAAGAAAGCGATGCAAGGACGCAGAGATGTTTCTGTGTTTTGGATTCGGCGCGTTCTGTGCAATGTCAAAAGTTCAGTGCGAAGATTTCCATCTCAGCCTGAAGAAGAACAGTGCAAATATTTGAGTTTTGTGCAAGCAGGAGGTTGCTCCCGGAGATGCGGGAGCAGGCCCGAGCAGCCGGGCAGCGAGCGGGGAAGGCCCCGAGCCAAAGGCAGCGCCGGGCCCTGCTCTGAGCCAGCGACCCTGAGCCAGCACAGCCCCGGCCTGCTGGGACCGAGCCTGGGGAGCACCCACAGCCACGACACCTAGTAACAAATAAATAGCAAACAAAGATGTGCCGGGGACAACAATCAGCTTTAGAAGTTAACAGGAGAAACCTGGAAAGTGTAAAACGTATTTGTGTTGCTAGGCAAAGGCACTGAAACTAATTCTAGAGTAATGCTGTGTCAAGTAGAGTTTTGCACAGATGAATTCAAAGAGCAGAAAACAAGGAAGATTAATTGTTATTTAAATTTCCGGACTTGGATCACTCCCATAAGCTTGACAATGAAAAATTAATAATACAGATTCGTGAAGTTTTCAATAAAAAGAAAGAGGCCAATGTTATGTTCTTAACAGGCATTAGCTAAGGGGCATGGAAAGGTTTAAACTGTTACCATTCAGAGCTGTGATGATGAGTGAAAAGTGACACAGGAAACTTAGGGACTGTTTTTAATCACTCTTGCATAGCTGTTAAAGGCACAATAAAATGAGAACATGACATTATAAATAGAGCATGTAAAAGAGCCTTCTGTGACAGGGAGAACTGTGACAGACACCCTTATTAGACAGGTTGGCTTAAGCATTCACTCTGTCACCCTCCCCAGCTGCTCTGATGCTCTGCCCCAGCTCAAAGGGAACTCAGCTTGTTCAGCTTTGCTTGGCCCATCTTTAGGTTAATATTAAAAGGGTGATATATCAGACAGTTAGTTTAAAAAGCAAAGCAAGAACCAGCACAAACGTGTTAAGATTTTTCAATTTCACAGAAAGGATGTCAGCTTTGTTGTAAAAGCCTCATATGATACAAAACGCAATTTAAACAATCTGGGATGCTTGGAAATAGATTTGTAGAAAAGAGACCATCTTCCCACGAAGATGCTGGGAGAGGCTGGGGCTTCCTGGAGATTTCTGGTTGTGCCAGAACTGAATTTTGCACATCTGTCTGCAAACCACCCCACAAAAAGTGTTTCACAACATTGTCTTTGCCCTGGTTTTCAAAGAATTGTAGTACCAATAATTCTCATTAAAGTCACCAGGAACATGCAACCAGTGAAAGGAATCTGAACGTTTATGTAATTTATGAAGAATAAATTATCATTAATCTATTTAGTCTTGAAATGTGGCCTGCAATCATATTAAATTCTAGATGTTATTCGTAATTTACAGCAAGAGTTTCAGCACAGAGCCTGAAAGCTTAAAAAAAATAAAGACAAATATTTCTGGTTTTTATAATTCACTTTGGATTCTTATTTCCCTGCCAGATATGAACTGTAATATTGAACATAAAAAAACAACTATCATTCAGAGTGAGCACTGAAGAATCACAAATTTGTTCCCAGCTGTTATTTCCTTTAGCTATTACATCACAGATGTGCACACATTTATTTTGCTAAAAACCTAATGCATTTAAGGCCACAGTTTAAGAAAATGGGGTCTCCTTCTAATGACTTGTTAGCAATACCTGCTCTTCATAATCATACAACAATATATAGCATGAAGCCCATAAAAAGGAATATTGATGCTCATATTATTTAAATTTCTTATTCTTCCTTCCTTTCCCCAAGTGTGTACTGTGTTCACCTAATCTCACTTGTCATTCTCGGAAATGTTTAAAATAATGAAAAGAAACTCCTTAAAGAGAAAGATGATTTCCCTTAAGGCAAGGCATAACTGAAGTATTCCAAGGAAATAATATCTATAGTGCTCAAAGATGGAGGATCTTTCACAAGACCTACAGTTTTGGACATTTTTATTTACATTCTTCTTCCCAAGTGAGGAAGAATACCAATGATTAAGAACAATGAATTTTTGGTAGATCACCCAACAGAATTAAAAAAACCCCAACAAATAATAAAAAGCTCACTAAAACTTTGACAGGGAAATCAAACAGCAATTAAATAAATACGATTATATTTAAGTGTGCACTTAATACATGTAGTAAATCCTCCCAGATTTTGTAAACTAATGAGAGTGCAAAGAAGAAGTTCACATATAAGTCAACCACCCTGCACTTCTGCAAACAGACATGCCCCACCTCACCAGGAGGCAGCTGTGCGCACAGTACACCAAACCTTTCATATGTCATCTCCTAAGATTAAAAAGGAACATACAGCAGTATCTGACTGTTATTATCTTTACTTTTTCAAGTTGTACATTTTTGTTCTGTCACAAATTACTCCATTCTCCTGACTTAGAAGAGCTGCAGACAAGCCATAAAATTATGCCATTACTTCCCCGCCTTTTCCATTTTATTGTATTCAACTGTTTTTAAAGGAAAGACCTTTGAAAGTCCTTTTCCTCAACAAATATCTCCTTATATAAAGATTGTCTGTGAAATAATTAAGATTGCTCAGTGCTAACCTAGAAAAGGATTGCACAACACTGACAAATAACCCCCTAGACATAAGGACATGGCAAATGACAGGATGTCAAAAGCAAAAGGAGGGAGACACCTGCAAATTAATTCTGTCATTGCTCTCTGCTCACCCACTCACATCACGTGGGGCTAAGAATGAGAGACCTCACCTCAGCAGGGTGGTGAAAGGATCAGAAGGAAGAACAAAGCAGTAGCTGATCATAACAGTTACAATTGAAAATTGGAAAGGAAAAGCACAGGGAAAACTGAAAAACTGAATTTAAATACAGCATGGAGAAAGAGAGAAGAGATAAAACACCCCAGGCAATAAAAGAGTGAAGAGTGCCTTGGAAGAAAAGCAGGGGTTAACCCAGCGTGTAAACAAAGGCAGCAGCAGACTTACACCTGAGGGACCCTCTGTGCCAGGGCACACCGAGGGGACTGAGGGCTGGCACTGCTGCTTCTGAGCCTGCAGAGCAATTTCCCAGTTCTGGAAGAGGAAGAAGGCAGGTACAGGCACGAGTGATATCCACCACCCCTGCTGAACTCCACTGGAAGGCTGCCAAAAAGTGAACACAGCTGAGGATTAATTAAACTATGAGCAAACTACCATTGCTGAGCAAATCCTTCCCTCCTCCCTGTGCCTGAGAAACTGGAAGAGGGAAGACTGAAGTGCAGAGGTCGTGCAGGAGCACCCATCACCCTGAGGATGGCTTTGTGGCTCTGGAGGATCCCCTGGGACATTTGCTGCTCCCTGCATGCAGGCAAACCACACTGCTCCTGCTGCACTGCAGGCTAAAACATCAAAAAATGGAGCAACTGGCAGGGAAATTTTCTGTATTTCCTGTAGGCTTTTTCCCATTAGTGTTAGAGCAGGTCCTAACATCAGGATAAAGATGCTTGGCTGAAAAATCTGCAAAGTTTACCTGACAGCATGCCCTTAAGGAAATAGTTGTGTGGAGAAGGGCTACATTTGTGGGAATCTACCTTGGGGTATCCTTATCAATGCGCATTTGCTTTCCCTCCTCGGGAGCAGGTACCACTATCAGTGTAAAATGATAGCTTAATTGGCAGAGTACTTACATGGTTTTAATGAGTAGCTGCTTAAATGGTCCAGCAATTCCACACACAAATATTTGACCCCAGGGCTACAGTAATTTATGGACCTCCCAATTACAGAAAGTTCTCTTTTTTCTTTTGCTTTGCACTTGGACTGTTCCTTTTATTACTTACTCCATATCCTTTCCCACTGTTCCTCTATGGAGCTTCAGGTGATGGTGGGAAATGACAGAGGGAGATGTACATTACCCACACATGTGAGGGAAAAGGGTCTATTTATCTACAAACCTGGCAAACAAAATACAGGAACTGTGGAGAGGTTTATGTGGAAAAGTTCCAGGCAACTTTTTTTTCTAGAACAGTGCAAATAGGGATGCAAGCTAAAGAATGGGGTCCAGAGCTAGAGGTTCAATGTATGCATTTGCCCACAGCTAAATGTTGAAATCTTGATCTTTTAGGTGTCAATAACTGCTGTAAATGTTTATGAGAGGGGAAAATGGAAATTCTCATCTAATTCAAGTCATGCCAGAAACATATTTGCATTGTCTACAATATAGAAACTGTATCAAGCACAGCCTGATCATATTAAAATTTTTAATTACAAAGTCCTATGCAACTATGAACAAAGTCTTTGGATGTTCATGAAGTCCAACTTAAGACAGACATTCCAGTACTTAAAAACTCTTGCTGTTTATGGTAAGGGATTCATTAAAATACTTTCAAAATATAAATTATGTATCTTTCATACAATATTTGGAAAATCTGCTTTAAATGTGTGTTTCTCAGTGCTGATAATACTACAACAGAATTGGAAAAGAAGAAAGCCAAAAGTAATCTCTGTCTAATGAATAACAACATTTTCAACTATTTGGATGAGCTAAAAATACACAGCTTGGATGAGGAAGGATAGTTTTGAGCTAAAAATATCAGAAACAAAAAATATTTAAGACAAAACAAAAAAAAATCCCCAATAATTCTTAAGATTTCGTGCAGAGCTTTAATATTTATAACCTCTTTTCCCAAGCAGAGCTTCAAAACACAAAGAGGACGTGAAATTGATAACAAAGGAAAGACGCCAAGAATGTACAAAATAGAAAGAATTTCTGCATTCCTTCTGTGAACATGGAAGTCCTCCCTCTGAAGCAATTTATCTTGGCTGATGAGGGATGGGTGGGTGTGCCCAAGACAAAACTCGTCAGACAAAGACATGTTTGTTTGCTTTTCATTTATCTTGAAGTCAAAAGCACAATATGTGTCAGTGCCAATGTGGGCCTTTCCAGATCTTCAATCTGCAGCGGGATATGAGATGAAGAGAAATTTTCTTCCAAAGGGAGGATAAGTCTGTAACTAACTCCATGGTTATCATAAATTTCTATAATAAGTAGCCTTTGGAATGGCTGTACAAGCATAGTGAAAAGCATTCTGAACAGATAAGACAAATAAAGCCTGAAATCAGCAGCAAAGACAGAGGTGACACAGTCTGTTCCACCTCCTACAGTAGCATAATGGCCACTCATTGCTACAACTCTTGGACTACAGGGCCTTGCTCCCTGCAGTGATGTTCCACCCCAAAGAAATGTAGATCCTTAAATTAGCATAAATTAGTCACTCAGAACCCACTCCAGCTAAAAACTCAGGCCTGACTGGAAGATAAACTTCCTTATTTTATATTTTTGATTCCAGTCTTGCACACACTAAAAATCTGTCTTTGAAGGTGAAATATTAGTCAAAATTAATAGCTTTTGGGAACATGACAGCAGAAGTTGTTGCTTAGGAAGATCGAATGGGTGAACTGGTACATATAGTTTTTAATTTCAATTGTCCATGCTTCCATGTGGACAAAAAAATGACCCTGAAGGCTGCATTCCCAGTAAGATCAAACAGAACACAATTTCTGTACAATTTCTTGTTCTGTTTAGAACAAGATTAAAGATCTCTGGAAGAAAGAGAGTCAACACTTTACTTCAAAGATAGGTATGCAAATTTATTCTGACAAAACAAAACAATATAAAGTGAAAAATCAGAAAAAAATGTCTTGGATCTCTACTAGTCTACATTGCTTTTCTTAAAATGGAAGTCCAAGAGATCCATCATCAGAAATTCTTTATAGATGAACTACCTGTTAAGCGACCAGTTCAAATCAATTTATCAATGCCACATCTGGATTTTCATGCATTGTATCTGATATTATTTTATATTTTTAACTGCACCTTGTTTCACGATGCAAATAGCATAGAATTAATGCACTGGACATTGATCTTCATTCTGTTTTTCACAGTCAAAATTGCAAAGCAGAATTTCTGGAAACTGGGAAGTTTTGAAATCCTGAATAGTTGCTACACCACTCAGGGTTAAATTCTGCCTTGTCTGTTTTTGACAGTTTGACAAGAAGAATAAAAATAGTACCATGATAATCTTTTCTCTTCGTGGAATTTGACTAATTCTAGTTACTTTTATACCCTTATTAATCTCTTGGGATTACTAGTTTTAAGCTATGCAAAATAAAATATATTATCTGATGCAATCATTTGATGAAATTAATGGGCTGAGTTATTACTACAGAAAATGAGTGTTCAGTACCCCAGGGAATGAGGGCCTAACAAGGGAATAGCAAGGCATTGCTTTTTTGTCCAAAATTTAATAGTTACATAATATTTACCGTTACCCACCCATGTATTAAAACACATAATGCAGTTGGTATTTAACTTGAATTTGTCTCATTCTCAGAATAGCCCATGGAGATTTTATTTACTTCCAAAGACATTGAAGAAAGAAGATATCCACTGCACTTACATAATTCCTGGTCAAGACCTAGGGCTGGCTTTAGGCTGTATGAGCTTTAGAGGACTCACAGCCTCCTTGCTGGAGTGTGCCACATCCTACCAAAGCCTGAATTTTAGCCCTGCTATCTTCAATCCTGGATAGAACTCTATTGCAGTTTTTTAATAAGAAAATCAGAGGGAATCCCTCAAATTCTGTGGCAATAAATGGCATTTGATAGTTTGTCCATGGCCTGTTTACCACAGGAAGAACCCATGAAGAGGGGAGAGGTCTGTGCTTTCCAGAAGCAAGGTGAGGAGAAAAGCTTCTGCCTAAAAAAGATCCTACAAGGAATTTATCATGAGTTTCAGAAGAAACAACAATATAGTTGGTTTTGTTACAATCCATTTTTCCCTGCATTTAACCAGTTCTATCTCACATGCCTGTTACTCAAATTTTCAAAGACCACTGTAATGCCCTAAACCACTACAAGAAGCATTTCTGTTTTCAGAGGTAGATCAGCAACAGAACATCGTGTATGAAATGTGGAATCTCTCATGCAACTTCTGACATTTATCTTTCAAGCAGACAGTGACTGCAAGGCACAAAATAAATGCAATTAAGTAGCAAAGCCCAGCAACAACCCTTCTAACAGGGTTAGAAGGAACTTTTGAACTGACTGCAGGGCAGCAAGTTATCTTTTTCTACAGGTTTTACTCCTGAAGTACAGAAACCTTGGTAAAATTATGTCTTTTCATAAGATTAATATAAAATGCAAAACATTCATAAATATGGTTTTAAGCTACTTCAAATATAATGCTGTAAATCTTATTACAGACTTCAGATGCAATTGTTCTGCTGTTTGTCTCATAACGCTGTGCCTCTTAACTTTATATGGTTACAAAGGGGATTAATTTTGCTTTAGTCCTTTGTTTTCTTTTGCTAATAAAGACCAGACTTGTTTATTCATTTTCTTTCAAGTACTTCTGTTTCTTATAGCATGAGCTCATACAGATGTAATATAGAAAATCAGTATAGAAGTGTAGATGGTTCAGGTAAAGTACAAAAATTTGGACAGTGGAAGAATCATCAGAAGCTTTAGGGATCATTCATTCCTCTTTTATTTCCTCTTATATTTCTCATATTTCCTCTTATCTTTATCTATGTCTATATTTTCCTTTTATTTCAAACTAATAGAAACTTCTTTTCTCTCCTCCTAACTTCATATGTTTTCCTCTCAGAATCCAATTTTCTCTTTCCAAAACATCCCCTACAACTGTGAATATCTTGTTGTTAAGGGCTTATAAGTCCATCTCCTTTAAAGGTCATCTTGACAAGAAGGATGTACATTTCCAGAAAAGCCCATCTGATCCTCCTGTCAGCTGAAAGCCCCTGTGGATGTGTAGATCTTTGCTGGTATGAATGTGTAGGTGCATGGCAGATTTCCCATATGGCATATCTAGATTAGGTCCAACAGTAATAACATTATACATTTTGAAAAAAAAAAAATAAAGAGACATTTTGTAAAGTAGTTGAGTAGAAATGCCTTCAAAGTTTTAAAAAACATAAGTATTAATTGAAATGATTCTGTATTGCGTGCCCCTAGCCTGTGTTGTGAACCTGAATACAAAAGAATTATGAACAAAAATACCAGCTTAGGTAATTGCCAAAATGAAATGAAAATGTGCAACTGAACCAAGTGTTACAATCAATACAGATTTTGGTACTCTCTTCTGTTGCAGAATCCCAAAATATTAGATACAAATAGGAGCTACATAGTTTACCTTGACAACATTCCTTTACATTCTCTAGCTGTAATTCTACTTTAAGGAAGAAGTCCTAATTTAAATAAAAGAACAATGAAAACAGGTCTTTTCATTGTATTCTTCCAGTAACAGAGATGCCTCTGACCTGTAATTTCCTGGACTACAGCTTATGTGCATATTAATGAAGCTCTCACTTGTTATTGGCAAAAATTTTCATTAACTTAATGAGAGATAAGCTCTTAGAAAGCAAATACCAGAAATACCAGAAAATTTACTTATGGATTTTTTCTTTTTTTTACCCATGTCCTCATGCAGTTGTCTAAGGCAGGATGAACAAAACTCAAACATTGCTATGCTGCTTATAGAGACCTCCATACAGACTTTGTGACTTCATCTCCCCTTCCCCTCTGAATGCACCATGTCCTAAGCACCCTACATGCACTTGGTACTAACAAGTTTAAAGTAGGAAGTGATGGTAATGTGATAGCAAATGAATGTTGGCAAAATGTCAAATGTCCGGTGTAAAATTTTATGAGCATGCACATTCCAAAGCACTGTGGACGCAAGCCATCCACTGTAGTTCATTTTGGCAGAAATATTGCAAAAATATATAATTTTAGCATGTATTACAATTCACTTGCAGATACTTAAAAACACATTCATCACCCTCCCCAGAAAGGTCAAAGGAACACATGGGCAGAGTACATACAAGAGGAACTGGTGCATCCAAAAACACTGGTTGAAAACTAACACACAGACAGATGAATCAAAGCTTTTGCACAGGTTCCTCAGTGCTGACTAGAAGGAAAAACATGTTTAACATCAGGGAAATGTAAGTGAGCAGGGCTTTGCTGATGCTACTGATGTTACTGCCAGCAGGCTGTGCACAGTCAGACACTTCAGAACCAAATCTCTGTGCACCAGTGACTACATTACAGACACTCAAACACACCTCTGAAACATCTTTATAAATATACTCAAGTCTACTATGTGTAATATACGCAATATATAGTGGACACTCACTGGGAAAAAAGCACAGTGGAGTTGAAAACTTTGTTAAATCATTTGAGCTGGTAGGTTTTGAAAAGAAGAAATCATATCACCCAAATTTATACTTCTAAACACACAGTCATTGACAATTAGCAGTTTTCAGAATGGATGGAAATAACTGCAATAACAACTCCAAAGAGTTATTATATTAACTCTTATTTATATAATCAATTCCAGTTCACAAAAGCAAATGTGGCATTTGCCATACTTAGAGACCTGTATTGTGCAGTGTTTCTTCATGTCCCAAAAATCAAATTCTTTAGTTGGCAGAAAACACCGGATACCTGGAAGAACTGACCCCTTGGAATATTCATCTCTAGACATTATTTAATCACAAAGCAATACAATATCTGTGAAAAAAGAGGAATCTAGCCAAGGCTTTGAGATCTTCTGCTATAACTTTCAAATCCACTAATTGTCAGACAAACTCTTCTTTTAAAAAAAAATATATGACATCCCTCAAAGCTCTATCTGTCCAAGGCTCGTTAGCAGTAAGTAACAAAAGACATTAACCAGGGAGATATTTTTAATGAGCTTCCACATTGTGTATCTGCAGACAGCCTTACCCCTTCTTGTAGCCCTTGGGCTCCTGTCTTACCAAAATAGATCTCCACTCCTGAAATTCTGCTCCTTTGGCTTTTGCTAGCACTTCACAAACCGTTATGAAATAAGTAAAAGAAAACCCAAATAAAATCCTGCTAAGTACCAGCCAAAGCATTCATTGTGGCTGCACAAGAGTGTCCCAGTACATCAAGTTCAGGTCCCCTGGGTAACAACAGGTAAAGTCACAGCAGAGGTTGTACCTCATGTGCAGAGAGTGTCTAACACCTGCTGCTAGTGACTGATCAATGGCAGGCAAAACCAGCCAATGGCCTTTACCAGGCTTTGTGTGGCCAGGATTATTCTCGAGGAGTGGGAACCTACAGGTCAAAAAAAAAAAAAAAGGCAAAGATCCTTAAGAGTTGTTGTGACTATAGAGGCCATGAGAAGTTAAGGAAACGTCCTGCTGGATCACACACCCACAAAATCCCTTTCATAGGCTTTGGCTGGTCCATAGGGTCACCTTCAGGCAGAAGCTAATGGAGAAGACCTCTAACTGTAGAGTGGAAATGGGAAAGTAACACTGATTCTCAAAGGTGCCTTGGGAACGCTGCCCAAGGCACTTAAGAACCACCTCAATGACTTTTTCATTTGTCTCCAGAGTTTCCAGAAGTCTAGACTTACTATCTTGGAAATGTCAGTATCAGACAAATTTATGGTGAGAAGCAAAGTTCATGAGATAATGTGGGCAGGGAAAAGAGGATATTGAGGGGAGGGAGAGGGAAGAGAGAGAGATAGTAAGTCTAGACTTTATTTTTAATGTATCTTCCATTTTGTGACATCATCTTGACTTCTAAGGATCTGGTTGATCTCGAGCTCATGGGGAAATAAATCCAGTTCATAGACAATGGCATCAGTTCATTTGACTATGATACAAATTGATAAAAACAACAAGCCTTGATTTTATCCAGTTTGAGCATCTAATGACCAGGGATTCATGGTGATGCACATACAGCTAATGCCTAACTCAAAAAAAGTATCAATTCAAAGTTGCAGAGAAAGACTGCAAGCCAGGGTAACACAGAAATGCATAAATATGATGCTAAACTACCAGGATTTCCATAAGTGAGGCCTTCAGTCAAAGCTGGGACTAAAAGTAATGTAGATGACAGTACTGCCCAAGGTTCTTTCCATTCTCAGCATTCATCAGTCCTTAATTCATGGTTGAGTTGAACTTCAGTTGCACTGTACATATTGTACATATTCCTATTCAGCCTGAAAGCAATTACTGCTTAAAAATGTGCCCATTTCACCTGAGGAACAGGCTGACCAGAATGAGTTTCCAACCTGTCTGGTTAAACAAAGGAGAAAGGCAAACCTGGAAACATTAAAGGGTTTAAACATTCCCTTTGATTGTCATTAACTGATTTACATCTGGAAAAGGCATCAGAGAACATAATGTGACAAAACTAATAGGTTAAGATGTTCGCAGAACAAGAATAATCCTTATGCTATAGACAGGAAATAGTCCACTCAGAATAAGGTTTAATGAGGGCAAAATAAAGCCTAGGCATGTGGAAATGCTCTTCTTTGAGGGTATTCTTTATACCAATTACTCTTCAAAGGTAATGCGTTAAAGTTTTTGGCAAAAGATTACAATTAAATCAGATGAATAGTTTCCAATGTTTTTGCATCTAATGTGCTCAAAAAATGTTCTTTTGCTCATATTATGAATCTGTCATCCTTGTATTTTATTTTGGTAATACACATATATATATATTTCAATTTTGTCAAGAATTTAAAAACATCTCAGCCTATGAATCTAATTTATAATATGACAAATAATTAATTTGTTTTCATTATTGTTTTTTGTTTTCCAAGAGTATCTCATGGGGAGAAAAACTGCCAGTTAATTCCTACTTGTTTGCTATTTCTTCCAGAAAGACTTATTTCTTATATTTATTATTACAATATTGTCCTTAAAGATTGACCATTGTCTTGAGGTTTACAGTCTCTTCTAATTTCTCTCTAAAAAATTCTTTTGCCTTGATGTGCTT
Source organism: Irena cyanogastra (assembly GCA_013397155.1). Taxonomy (NCBI): domain Eukaryota; kingdom Metazoa; phylum Chordata; class Aves; order Passeriformes; family Irenidae; genus Irena; species Irena cyanogastra. The sequence goes on from VWZV01007991.1 coordinate 476,133, forward strand.
CTGATATTAGCACAGTAACAAAGTAACACAACACAATAATTTCCTGATAAAGCTCAATATTGGGACACAAAAGAGAACACTGAGTGCAAAGTGGAGAGGCACATGTGAGTTGGGATTATTGTCAGTGTTTAACATCCCACATATGACCTCAAAAATTTAACTCTGTGTTTCAAAAACAATGCTCTAGTATTTTTTTTACTCCCACAAACTTCAGTAATAGCAGTAAGGCATTTTTTTCCTTTCTGGATACAGAGATTCCTTTTCTCAGAAAAAAAAAATTTACTTAATAAGGTGATAAAGATCACTTTGAAAAGATTCAGGAGATGAAATGCACAACAAAGTAATGAATGCACTTAGGTAACAAGAGCAGGAGTTGAAATATCCCATCTCATACACTCATAGAAACCTTAAACTCTGGATTGCTCTTTCTCTCATACCTTTTCCTACTCTGCCCTCACCATTTCAAGTTCTCCCATGTTTCCTATACCCTGCTCTGCAGAGGAAACCCCACCTCTGCAGGACTCAGAATTCAGCCTTTTTTCTGACCTGTATTCTGGGACTTGTGAGTTCTTCCCCAACATAAGGCCATGCCCAGTGGAGTTACACTCCACTGAGGTCTCTTGCAAGCACTTCTGGGCCACAGAAAGCCATCCACAGAAGAAACAAGTGGCAGTTCTGTTCAAAAACAGAAGAAAATCATGGCACAGGAGGGAGTCCCGGGAAGGAACCTCAGGGAGGAGGAAGACTGGCCATCCTGTGTTTTCAGGCAGAAGTATTTTTTTTTTTTAAATCCCTGTCAAAAGAATTGGAGGAAGACAATTTTAGGTAAGGATGCCCAGCAAAGGACAGCCCGGGCTGGGACAGAGCAACAGGTGGTGGTGGAAGGATCCCTGACAGTTTAGCTCAGGAAGACATTTGCCCCTTTTGTATTATCAAGATTTTGAATGAAGTAAAAGCCAAAAATAATTGTGTTGAACCAGGGTTTTTTGGGTTAAAAAAAAAAAACAAACACATTTATGTTAAAAATAGGCAATCCTTGTGTTTAAACTTCTGTTTTCAAAACACACAAGTGAGCAGATAGGGCTTTTTTATTAATCTAAGTTTTTTTGGTTTTCTAGGGATTAACATTAATTACCTAACCAATATAAATAGAAAAGACCAATATGAAAGGTATGATCCCCAAATCCTGACTGGATTTGACCTCTACTTCCTAGATCCCAGTTACTTTGAATTGCAGTTCTCAGCTCTTTGTGTGATTGCTCTTGCATTACTTAATGTACTGCTTTAACCTCTTCACTAAGTCCATACCTATTTTCACTGCCATGCTGTCCAATAACAAATCCTCATGGTATTCTTTACATATTATAATTGGTTATAGCTTTAGTTTTTCAGGATGACAGGATCACGGTAATGACAACAAAATATACCCTCTCTGTGTCTCAGTGTACTACAAAGAATCTAAAGGCAAATTCATATACACAACTAGCATTTTATTCCTTTCCTATAGCAAGATTTGTGCCATTCTCCCTGCAATGAAAATAAAATAGATATACTATGTCAGCTATCAAAAGAAAAGGAAGAAATTTGTACCTCTTATTAGTATAACAGTCTATTAAATTAGGAAAAGAAAATGGATTTCAGTGGAAACAATGAACTTTTTTCTGCTCAAATACTGCCATAAATCTGACTCAATATAAGTGCTTTGTTCAGAATTAGTGTCAGGAGACAATGTCCTGATGCTCCTGCTCCCTTCTCGCACCACAGTCCTCAGCACTGAGGGACCCTCCTTGCTCATCCCTGGGCTTTGAAGTGCATCCTCAGCCAGAGACCCACACCCTTGAGGAATTTGATGTCATTTACCTTCTTAACTTCTATACTCTTCAATAAGAGTGGAACAGGCATTCTAATTATAAATAGCAGTAGACATTTCAAACACTCAGGCCTTCCAGTAAAATTGCTGTAAATTTAGAAGAGCTTATTGGATGAAATGGTCTTAAACCATGTCTTCAGTGCCTGCATTCCTGTTTAATCACAGTGGCCTGATGTGCCTGGCATTGTTTCCTGGGATATGGGGTGACCAAAAGCCCGTGGGTCACAGGTTAAACTTTCTGGGATACGTGCATACATTTCCAGCATTAATCCCGATTTTGATTTTCAGGATATTCAAGAACTTTGAGGCTCAGCTGAAAGAAGTGTATTGTCCTATTACAGAAAAGGGGGGATGGGAGGGGGAAGTGTATAGAAAACAGTTTTCTGAAAGGCAGCCTCTTTTCTGCCAGAATAATTTCAAAATACCAGTTGAATTGCAAGTACAATTTCTGTTCCTTGCACCTCTAAGTGGACTTGACTGTGGATTAAAAAAAAAAGTACCTATTTATTCTCTAAGGGAAGACTATTTAGAATAAGTGTATGCTTACAATTATGGTAATGCTTAGAAACCTCAGTTATGAAAGGATTTGGTTTGGGGTTTTTTTTGTATATAAGTTGCAGTGAAATCTAATGAATTGCATTGAAAATGCTTGATTTTTGCATTCACATCACATTGCTCCTTCTCTGCTCACAAAGTCTCATAAATGTAACCAAGACAGATCAAGTTTCACTGAGAAAATTAGCCTAAGAAAAAAAGCAGAATTCCCTTCCACTACCACCCTTTCTGCTTCCCTCATACACTCACAAGAGAAAGACTGATGTAATATCAGCTGCACAGAAAAGGAAGAAATTAGGTCCAAACTTGACATTTCATTCTACATGTAGACTATGTATTTATGAGAGCTTTACATGTGCTCACATTTGTCAATAAAGATATAACTCTACTTAATTTCACAGAAACTGTGAAACACACTGAATATTGCCTTTACTTTTTACTTATCCTCTAAATTTTGTCTCCATATGCAGAAGAATGAAGATTACCTGTCAAAATAAAATGCTGCAAGAATGAAATATACAGCATGTACTGTGGGAAAGTACTTGGTTTCCCTACAGATGCAGCAGCTGGTGTGCACTGCTCACAAGTGCTTATTTTATTCAGCCAGAAAAATAAAATAGAGTATGGCATATTTCAAGTGAAGACATCTTGAATTTTTTCACATGTTTAGTATTCACTGTTTTTTACTTTAATATTCATAGGTCTTCACTGAAAAGCAGCACTTTTTGTACTATAAAAGGTTAATTTTAAACCCTCTTTCCCATTCAATGTAATATACTGTTACACAGGAAGGAAATCAAAATGTCTTTTAAATCCAGCTTCAAGTATCTACACACTTCATATTAAGCTGCAAGGCTTAATTTAATATCTGTAGAGGACTGGTAAACATTTTACACAATGGATTATGTAGCCTAAGGGACAAAGCCACAGCATTCAGAAGGTGGTATAATAGATTTGAAGGATGACTGTACACTTGAGAGGAGGCAGAAAAACCCAAAGCAAGGAAATCTTTACCACAATTGCCAGAAAATAATGTAGTCACTATGTGAGCACACCCTCTGGCACTCTCTTGTGTTAGGACAGGAGAGAAGTCTACAGTACTGTCATGGTCCACAGGCTACAAATGTTCCCAATGTAGCTTTGTATTCAAAGCTTTTGACAAAAAAGGTCAACAGCTGTGGTTCACTGAAAGTCTGGGGGCAATAATTCTGTGTTTTAATGACATAAATGACAATAGTTTTTCAACAAGAGAAAGAACAGAGAGAGAGGAGAGACAGCAAAAATGGAAAATAAAATTAGTCTTATTTCATTTCCTTTCTACATTACTAGTTGGAATAAAACACAAAATATTGTTCCAACTTCCCTCAAGTGCTTGAACTCATTCTTCAACATGAAAAGCATTAATTACCTGCAGCAGTTACGTTCATCCAATGCAACAAGATTTCATTTAGCCTGTCCAACCTCCTCAGAGCTGCTATTGGACGTTTATTTGGGCAGTGAAGGGAGGGCTTGCATGTTATTATGAAAAGACTCAATTATGCAAACTCAAATTCCTCAAGGATCAAAGGAAATTAGATCATTAATATCATACTTGCATATACATTTAAATTTTTATTGCTAAATACTGGCACAGATAACAAAAGATTCTATAACTACTGCACGTGACTCTGAAAATGCATACAGCACTTCCAGAAGTGATGTAAAAAATAAGTGTCTAGGGAAGATAAAATGTTTCCTACATGATATTAATATTATCATTTAGGATGAGACAAAAAACATCCTTCTGCAGGTTCAATTAAACTGCTTGGGAAACTCTGAGATCAAAATATTTACTAGATACAGATGTTATGAACTTACAAACCAAAAAAAAAACCCCTTTATAATCCTTCCTTCTACACTTCTACTGTTTTACTTCCATTCCTACCATTTCGTGATGTTCTTGTGACTTTTCAGAGGAGCAGGTTCTGCTCAGCCAGGGAGCCAATGGAATAACTTTCAGCTCTCCTGTTCTCATAATCTCTTTTATCCCCAGAGCACACCTCCCACCACTGGCCATGCGTGTCTCTGCTGATCCTTTTCTCCTTCCCTGACACCAGCAGCCTGAGTGCCACAGTTTTGTCTCCAGTGTGATCCCTAGGAGCTAAATTCTCTGGACCTAATGCAGATTGTTTTTTTTTCTTCCTGCTCTCAGATTCGTAACAAAGCCAATAAAAATGGAGGGTCTGCTCACGGAATCAGTTCCACACATACTTGTCTTATGGAGGTGAATAATCCTGCTGATTTCAAAAGAATGACAAATGTGCATGAAGTTCAACATAAGTGTAACTGATTGCAGGCTCGTGGCCTGGATGCTGATCCCAGGATTTGGCTCCAGCAGCACAGCCTTATGCAGCTTGTGCTGATAAGCCTTATTTTAATATTAGTAAAGGGGGTATGGCACAGAACGTGTCTGTTAAAAGGTTTAAAATACATATGTATTTTATTTGAGAAACGTTGAATTTCTGGGCAACCTCCCTAAATTCCTTGAGTTTGCTGAACAATTAGAATCAGCTTTGGCATTCCTGTGTAATGACGCAGCGGAGAATTAAATGACAGACCATATGTATATGAAATGTATGTAAATTCATACAAACATGCACTAAAGTCAGACATATTGTAAAAGAAAAAAAATGCAGAAGTATACACTGGTTTGTGCACACAAGTTTCAACACTGTGGTAAAAAACCTGCTGTGCTTGTCTATGAATTTATCTTGCCTCATCCATAGAACAAAACAAATGTTTAAAACTTTCTAAAAAACTCTTTTTCAAAGAAAGTGCACATCTGTTCAGCAAGTCTGACCTGAATTTGCACACTGTATAGCATCCTTCAAAACTTTTTTTCAGAAACAAATTTCAATTTTTCAACAAAAATGTTCCTGATTATCCACATATAAAGATAATTTTTATACACTAGAAGACACTGAGGCCCAAACTAGCAACAAATACTGAATTCTAGGAAAAGGAAGCAGATTTCTCTCTTATCTGTGTGCCCAGGCACTTTTCTATGAGAGTTTGAAAGCCACACACACACAGAAGTACTTGTGCAGGCAATCAGGGGCAGTGCTGAGGTACAACATTTTAGTCATGGTGTCACCCACACAGAACTCTTGGCTTACAGAATGTCACAAGTATTCTAACACCCCCAGCAAGATGTCACACTGCTTACAAAGCAATCTCTCAGAAGCACAGGCACACTCAATGTCTTGCTTTCCATGGTTTCACTGGTGTTGCTTTCCTGACACTCCCATGGAACACTTGACCCGTGCCCACAGCCCTGCCTCACACTCAGGGAAAGGGGAACCTGCATTTTCCTGCTGCTGCTGCTGCTGCTCCATGGGCAAAAGGCACCTCCAGCACTGTCCAGCTGCTCCTGAGCACAGCAGCCTGAAGGAATCCTGCACTTCAGCAGTGCTGCTAATGCTGGGAAACAGAGATGGAGAGAGGGGCTGTCACTGCACAGCCAGAGCACAGGGAGGGGCAGCTCCTGCTGCTCAGGGGACAGCAGAGAAGGGACCCAGAGTGATCACCCAGAGCAGGCACCTCCTGGGCTCCCAGAAAAGCTGGAGCCCTGCAGAGCTGCCCCCCTGCACTCTGCACCTCATGTTAGATTCTCTGACACTGGCACCATACCCCCTTTGGTATGGGAGGATGACTGGTATGTGACTGGTTTTGGAAACAGGAATGACACTATGGCATTGGTAATCTCATGGCTGTTGGATATCTTTTTATACAAATAATTAATAGAAGTTTTGCTTTCATGCACAGTCAGTTCTGAAGTACATCAGTAGTTCAGCATAGAATTGGAAAAAAAATTTAGAAAGTTAACCTGCATTTTGAGAGAAACCACTAATCTGGAAGAAGAAAAGAGCACAGCAGATTTTGGAAACATTTCCCCAAATACTTCAGGCCAGAATTTCCACAGGGTTTCTGAACCATGATCACAGCATTTACGATGTATGTATGATGACTTATTACAGATTTCCATCCAGCCTAAGGCATTTACTTTCCTAATTTGTTACATATCATAACAAGAAGAAAGTGAAAATAGTTTGTAATGACCACCAATAAAGAAAGATTTGTAAAATACAGACCACACTGATCCATGACAATAAGGAACATGAGTTGAAAGCAATTCTGCCGCAAAGTATTCAAAAAACCCTCTCCAAAAGCAGCACTAATTTATCATTAAAGAATAGGGAAATTTTAAAATAAAACCCCATCTCTATGCATCCATCCATTCATCTACTTTATACATCAATTAGGAAAAGAATAAATCTGTATGGTCCATAATGTAGATATAAGCACCTGCTAATTAGTTTTTAAACAATTCTACAGTCATTTACTACAATTAATATTTCAATAAAATTAATTGCTAATTACCTTTGCAACAGAAGAAACTCCTAACCAAGAAAAAAACCCAAACAACTCAAATCCACATATTAACTTTGGTTGAACCCATTAGCCAAAGCAGTCACCCTTATTGTGGAAAATCCCTCATCACTGTGGACAATCCTAACCGAGCAAGGAACATTTCCTTGCTTGGCTAACTAAGGTGATCTCAAACTAATGTGTTTGTCCTTTGCATACCTTATTTCCCCTGGAGCCAGTCCAAGCTCTCATCTGCTACTGCAGTCTCCAACTGCTCTCAGAATTAGAACAGACTCCTTGAATTTATGAGTGTCTAAGCTCATAAACAAGCTGGACAACTTCCAGGACACAAGAGATGAACGTGACCCTCTGATCAGCACTCAGCAGGTCAATACTGCTCAAGGAAAGAACTTTCAGAGTGTTCAGTGGAAACACAAACTTGCATACACTGAACGCAGCCCTCTGTGCCCCTAAAATTCTGCCCAAAACATTATAGTGTCCAAAACACTTGTGTCCATACTTTCACAATTGTACAGGGACTGGGAAATACAGCTGACATCTGAAAATTACCTAGTAATAATGCAAAGAATTTATAATAATGGACATGGTTCTTGCTTCAGAACATTTTATATCCATTTCAATCAACCATTTCAATCATATCAATTTCATATTTTTTATGTTAAAATGAAAGTTGAGTTGTGGAGATAAAAGAAATCACACTCCTATCCAAGCCACAACACTAAGAATTCCGTGAGTTTTTCAGCAATTAGTTATGCCATATACACAGCAGTAATCTTCCTTCAAAAGAAACTTGTTCTATGCTTGTACACCTGCTGCATGGATTTGTGATGACAAAACTAACACTGGTCACAGATTTTTGCTGTAAAACTATTCAGTTTACCAAAAAGGTAGGGAAAACTACCAATTTTGCTGTCTGAAAGTATTTCCTAAAAAAGCACTAAACCAAAATACAGCTCCTTTTTACTTTCATAAAAAATGCCAAGTGGATTTTAAGCATGGAGCTTTATTGTTCAGCCAGATGTTATAGATATACAGATGATCACTAAAGAAAAATCCACTAATGGCAGATCCCTTCATCACAGATATCTGTCACTGCAGATTTATCAGTTTAATTACGGCATCCAAGAATGCTTGTGCAGCTGTTTTTATTATTAACTCCATATCCTGTGGTAGTGCTAAGTTAAAAGCTTTTGAAGGAACGTCCTTTAGTGACAGCTACCTGTTCAGCAGCTCCAGCCCCAGAGCACAGCAGAGCTGTCCATGCATTTGCAGAGTGCTTCTGGGAGTCACACATGACTGGGCTTTGATAGTCGTGCTATGCCCTTCTACCCTGAAAGAATGCAACTCATGTACCAGCTAATTTCCTGTATTTTATAATTTAGATATTCTCTTAATGCTTAGTTTCATGCTGTAATATTAATAATTACTAACTGATTTATGAGGAATTAAAAAAAATAATCTGTAAGCTTCAAGAAACTTCAGATTTACCATTGGATATTTCCAGACGTTCTGTATCCAAACTGAGGGTATGGAGCAGGAATGCAGACTAGAAATTGAAAACAGATAATAAGTGCTTTCCTTGTGAATGACACAAAAGCAGGGAAGGATTTAGATGGCTCTGTGATTGGCATTGTTTCAGTGCTACAATAAATCATTCCTGGTCTCATACAAATTTAAAGTTGCCAAATACTATTTTTTATTTTTTAACTATTATATTCTTAAGCCATGTTGGGAATGGATTTAATAAATAAGTAAGTGTAACTAAGGAATTTGAAAACCTCAGCCAACTTTGATTTATATTTTTTTCTGGTTGAAAGAAAAAACAATTATTACTCTCTGTATTACTCCTGAATCTTAAAATAAACAGAATCTAAATCAATATTAAATACATATAAATGCATTTCATGCATAGGCATTTTGTATCAAATACATTTCTAAACATTAAGTAACAATTAAACATCAAGTTTTAATCAGTGATAAATTCGAATTAATTGATGAAACAGTTACTCTAGAGAGCCCTTTAAATTTCCATTCAAAGTTCTTTATTAAAAAATGTGCAATATCTGGAATCTTGTAACAGGCTTGTATCAAATCTTATGTACAGTGGAGAAGTTCCTCAAATCATATCAAATGGACTCTCTTTAGGGTATCAGCAAGATTCACATTTTATTAACTATTTTATTTAAAATATGCAAGTTAAAAGGCCTAAGTCTGATTGATGAAACATTTCTGTACATTCTGTATTGAATAAATACTCATTACTGAAAATGTTGCTTGAAATTACAATATTGATTTTGTATGTCGGGTCCTGAGGAGTTGAATGTTGTCTGGAAGATGCAAGGCTTCAGTGATCAGAGGAATTCCTATATGGGTGTAGATGTATAAAATGACTCTAAGTTCTCTATAGGAATAGTAAATCTCTCAATATGAGGATAAGGGGAGGTGCTGAAGTTCTGACTTGCATAAATAACACAAAGCAAAAACAAAAAAAAAATACAGTCAAAATGAACTAGGAAAAAATATATTAAATACTAGGAAATCTGAATATCTGACAAAAATCACTATAGGGCAAGCTTTGGATTAGATTTCTAGAAAGCCCAATTCAATCAAACAACAGTTGTCAAACTGGAAGCTGACACATCAGCCATGCCCAGTGCAGCGCTGTCCATCACAGGAATAAATTTACCATATCATAAAGCAGTGTGAAAAATGCCCTAAATAAGGAACCATAGTGGAAATCTTGCCCCCCTACCCCCTTCCACCCCATTTTTTATTTACATTAAAATAATGCCCAGAGGCTGTAAACAGGATTGGAACCTGGAAACGAGTCCCAACAGCTCTTGGCATGGTGTTGTCTTGGCTTGCTGAGTTGGTATGTGTACACAAATGAACATGTTTGTGTACACACACACAAACACACACCAGCCCTGCTCACTGCACACACACAAACACACAGACCTTATTTGCATACTCCAACCCGTGACTTTATCAGGATCACAGATAAATATATTTTTCCGTATCCTACATAATGCAATGACCTCTCAGTCCATAGGTGGGCTGAGTAGACATTTGTTCTGTTTAAAAAGCAACCTAGCACAAAATCATCTGAGACCTGCTAGTTTGGTAAGCAAAGTCCACAGTACTCACAGGAACAGATGTCACATACATTATAGCATTATTTTCCTCACTCTTCTCCATTTCTTAAATTCATAATATATAAAGAACATATCAAGTTATACTTCTTTGCTTATTATCCGACCAGTATTTTGAACATGGGATAAGGTAGACATATTTTTCTGCTACTTTCTCATTGCTGAGCTCCTGTAGCAAATACTTCACTGAGACTGAGGTAAAAATCCCTTAAATAGGATTTTTTTCCTTATACCTCATGTTAGAAGACATGAAGACATGGATTCACAGCAGCTCTGTTAACAAGGCATGTAAGAATGCCCTTCAATTCTGTCCAGAATTACAGAGTATTATGTTCTGCTGTGGCTATCAAATCCATGGATATTCTTAGCCTGGACACACAACTCCCTCTGTAAATCACTTTGCACCTTGTGACAATTTAAGTTTCATATCTGTGTCTGCAATCTGAAGGGGAGGGAAGGCAGAAAGATAAATCTATAGCATCTCTATCTTAGTTCCATGACGAGACATCTGTTAATTAGGTCTTCCCCAATCATCACCTCTTTAATTGGCATTTTTCTTGTGTCAGGAAGAGACGCCTAAGATTTAGAAGTCTGATGCTGCATAAAAAGGCCACCAATAATGCACAGCCCTGTGCCAACAGGGCAGCATCTATTGACAACAGAATTACCTCTTGTTTTAAAAACAAAGTCTAAGCAATGAAGTACTTACAGTGTCAGAAGTGAAAAAAAAATTGGGGGAAGAAAAGAAGCAGAAAAATTGTTACAGGTTGTTTCTAAAAAGATAAATGCTCCCCAGCCAAACGGACCTACCACCACCAGATTAGGAAGACAGAAAAATAAGAGATCTGTACCAATGGGAAAACTCTGAGCCCAGATGACAAACTCTTGTTATTCCATAGGTTTCTAAGCAGAATATTCCAAGATATTTTCTGTTTTAAGATGTATAGGTTAAGATTTCAGAGTTACAATACACCTCAGGCTTGCACGAGCTTTCTGTAGGGTTTTTATTTTGGAATGTCTCAGTTGCACAAGGAAAATAAATTTAAAACACTTCAACATCTCTTTCCTCCTTTCTGTCTCTTGTTTTCTGAAAAATGTTTTTTCTAGTTCTGTAATATTTGCCTTGTGCTGCTTTTTCATCCTATGGAGCCATATCTTCTGGAAGAGCTTACCTGGTAATATTCTCAACCATTATTTAAAAAAAAAATCCTACAGAATTCAAAACAATATTGTTCAACTAGGTACTAATACATTTATTTATGCATTCCTTCATTCCTTTCAAGCAAAATCTGATTTGGCCCTACATCTATGTTTCTTAAAGATAAACAGGGCATTGTTAAAAAAAAAGTTCTTGTTTAGGCATAAGCCAAATGCACCTTGGTGAATATGACAACAGTTCTTATTTATGCACAAGTAAATCAAGGCTGTGCTTGCTTTGTACAGTTTTAAGGGTTTTCTGACATCATGAGTTAAATTGATTCTGTTAATTGTTCAGGAAAGACGAGGAACATTCAGCTCTTTGATAATATTTTATGCTGAATAACATTAACTTACTGACTTTGATGGTTATAGCTCTTATTCACGATAAATGTTTCTAAATATTTTTACTGAGAATGTGTTCTAAATAAATTTATCTAGCACTATGTTTCATTCATCAACAAAAGTCCTAGCGATAAGAAGCTCATGATGTAGCCAATAGAACTGCTTGTCTGAAAATCTACACATCTTAAATAGAGAAAGAAAGGGCAGGATGGAACATTTTTTTTTTTTGTTATCTAAAATTGGATATATTTAAACTAAAGGGTTGTTTAATAGCTTCTCAGGCTTTGATTTATTTCACATTGAAGGGATTTTGTCCCACATCAAAGATGTCTCTTAAAGAAAAAGAAAGATTCTTAAAAATCTCCCCCACGACCTCTGGCTGAACACATAATTTTCAATTCAGGAGCAGGTGACAGTGAGGTATCTCCCAAGGGCAGAGTATTCAGACTTCCATGGAACTAAACAACCCTGTTGTGATGAAAGCTGGACATTCCTCAGTGCTGGGATCAAATTAAAACATTGGCGTTTCACTAAACTTTGAGACTGACAATGTAGGAATTTTACAAGAACCTTGAAACATTTATCATTGCATCCTGAAAATTACATTTAGAAAACGGGAAATAGCTACATAAAGCACACAATCTTGCATAGACTTAAAAAAAAAAATGGATGCATATTTAAGAATGATGCCTCTTTGCAAAAACCTGTCAGCAATAACGGGTTTCCATAAACAGGAAATGGTATTTTAAAAATAGGAACAGATTATTATCATTTCTGATGACAGAAGCTACATACTTTCTTTCTCCTAATTATGTTCAGTGCAAAGTCCATCAAGCTGAGCACTTGCACAGACCAAATAACAGGAAATGGTGAAGTCAGAAGAGAGCTGTGGAAGTTTCTGTAACATAACTGTGGCAGAAGCTGTGGCCACTGGAGATCAGTAGGAAAAGGCTGAGGAGGCAGGAGAAATGATGTAACCAGGGAAAGTGAGGTTATAAGTTTGGAAAAAGAGGGTTTGAAGAGCCTGCAGATTACTAATGAGGAAAGAAGGGAAAAGAGGCTGGATTGAAAAGAAATCAAATGAGCCTGAAATGCTGGAAGGAATACTGCAACTGGAAAAGGCTGTAGAAGGAAAGGAGATAAGAGAATGAAGAGTCACTAGAGGCTCTAAGTAAGGAGACATTGAAATCCTGAATACAAAGTTTTAAAAGAGAAAATCTGGGAAAATAAGGATAAGGTGCTTCCTTGAATTAGGAAGACAAAGTTGAATATGAGCCATATCCATGCAAGTGTTGAGATATTAGTAACTGGAATATTGCAACATTTTTCATTTAGAAAATTTCTCTTAATGACATGAGGCTGATTGTCTTTGACAGGAGTTGTTGGCAGACAAAAAGCTCTCGGTACTCAAGAGGAAAACTGGAAGACAAATTTGGAGAGATAGCACAGTTCAGGATTTCTTGAATGTCAAGAGTGTAGAAATGATGAAACAGAAAATAGAAAGTGATATTCTTGTTTGGCCTATAAAGTCTAGAGCAGGAAGCTTCTATATTTTAGAACAATGTCTTACAAATCTTACAGGTACTAAACAACATAAAAATTAGGTCAAACAGATCAATTTTAGGAACATATGACACCTTTTAAATATGCCTTTAACTGCCTATACAAACCATTGCTATAAGAGAAATTGCCCTCATCTGTTTTGCAAAACACCATTTCCAGAAGTGAAGCTTGGTCTCACTGAAACATAGATAAATATTTGTGTTCAGATGATGAATTCACTTGCTTGTTCTAAAGATTCATTATTTGATTCTGCATCTCTAAGAAAAACAAATTTGCACAAAGGTTTATCACTACTCCATTTCAATAGTGCACAGAAAACTGAAACTGTTGGAAATGCACAACTGTGCTTTATGCAACAAAAGCCTATTTATAAATTATGACTCTATACACAATATGCCTTGGGGATTGTTCCTGTTCTAATCAAATACTTTTGCAAATTTCTTGCCAAGAACTGAAAAAGTATTTACCTGTAATGGTTAGGTGAAAAAATCATACTATCAGGTAAAATATGCTTTCACATACACTGTGGATGTTTTGTGCACTCACTAGCCAGCTTCTAAAGGTTCCACAAAAAATTAAATCACATAGCTTAAATATTTGTCTGCAAATAACACTGGTTAAATAACTCTGCAACATCTGGTTTCCTTTTCTGTTTGCTATTTGAGAGCTTTTTCTGAGTATAATTAATCCTTATAAAATGGGAATAAAGCAAGTTATTGTCTTTTGGAAACTGATGAAGTACATTACAATTACAGAGAAAGGGACTGTACTTCATTCTGCACAGCAGAGTTAAGATGCCCACAAAGAGAAAAAAAAAGTTTATGCTCATGTGAAAATGGTACTTGGAGCTCAGAAGTCTAGATTCACTTAACAAATTTATTAAAATGAAGTACTTAGAGTAACCACAAAGCTGAAGCGGAAAATTTCAGCAGGACAGTTCGAAGAGCTGGAAAATAAAAGCACAGAGAGACATGACAGGACAGTTTCTGTCTGCCTTGATTTTCCAGGGCTCTGTGCCAGCACACACTGAATTTGTGGGCCAGTACAGATAATCAAAGTGGGAGAAAAAACCCAACATGTGAGTCGTGCTTCCGTGGGAGCTGTGGTAACATACACAAGCATTTACATGTTCATGACAGTATTGATCTAAGACCAAACAAAGGTTTTGTCCTCCCTGTATCTGTCAGTCTGCACAGGAGAACAAAGCCACACTCCTAAGAAATCATCTTTGAATTGAGGATTCATTACTGTAACACTTCAGCCAGCAGACCTTGACAGGGCAGCTCCAAACTAGGCTGTTTAAAAAACTCTACATCAAAAAAAGTCTTTATTATGCTAATTACAGTGGGCAAAACTAACATATCCCGATCTTTCTTTTAGAAAGCAATAAAACTCTTGCCTTTGTGTTCCACAAACATAGGTTTAACACAAAAAGGTTAATAAAAGGCACTGAATCTTGTTGAAAATACTGTTCTACCTCCTGTTTCTGTTACACATGAAAAAAAAAAAGAAAGAAAGAAAAATTAGAAGCAATATTAAATTTAGTAAAACAGTCTTTCCTATTTTTCCAGTTGAGGTATTTGGTCCACACATAAAAATAAATTAATGGGTGGATTTTTTTTCTCCCCTTTAAAATCAATTCTGTCACCTCACCAAAATCACCAAAGGAGATTCATGTTGAGCAGCTAATTATGTATTTATAATACAAAATAAAATATTATCTACTGTACATTTCTGAGGCTTGATCTGATTTTGCCTTGTAAACACAAAGTCCTACATTTGTAACTTTCTTTGTCACCTTTTAAAATCAAAGCTTATTTTACATTTCAACAAGATATTACCCACCAAAAGACTCAAACTTTATGGAAGAGGCTGGTCCAACCCCTTTGCCACCTAGACAAGCAACAGCTTGAACCTCAGACTCCAAAACATAACAAAGAACATGACTTTTCTCAAGAAAACCTCAGCAGGACTCAGGATGCAACCTTCAGTAACCCTCAGCACTTCTGACTGTACAATATAGATGAAAGAAAAGTGGGTAATGCATGTAGGAGTCACACAGTCATAACAGTCTAAAGCACAAATGTCCACTGCTCATCATATTCAGGTTAACAAAACTCTAGTTTTGCAGCTCTCTTCATTGTATCTTTAGAATAGGATCTAGGCCTGCTGCATATCTAGATATGTATTTGACTTTGCTTGCTGGATCAAATTAAAACCGTGAATTGGCATTACCAGTTTGGTCAAAATTTATCAACTCCTCTAGGTATGCCACATTTCACCATTTCCAAAAATCAGTTTGCTAAAGGAAATCTTCCCAGTGAAAATGTGGTTTTTTCAATATGCTTCAAATTTCTGCATTTTTCTGCATCAATTTGTTATGGAACTATCTTTCATATTATCCCTGCTTTTATTTTCTTTGGTGTTTGTTTTTAAGTAGAGTCATAAATGTATTTCCATTTCATGCTATTCCCAGTTAGGAATGAAATGACGGTACTTCCAAGAAAGAAAATTACCCGGGAATCTGTTCTGCATTTGTAGACAGGAGAGAGGCACTTTGAATGGAGAAGAAGAATTAAATTAGCCCCAGATATGGGGGCTGAATACTAGCCATGTGTTTTTGAAGTGAGTATCTGCAAACCCTTTCCTACAGATCCTTTATAGTCTGAACTTTATAACAATAAAGGTATAATCTGGTAAAAAGTTCGCTGCCCTACAGCAAGCACAGAACACTTTTTTCTTCCCTTCATCCAAAGGAACCACTGGTCTTTGAATAAAATATTTTTACCTTCCCCCACGGCCACCAGTTTAGAATGAAAGCATATTCCATGTTTAAGATTCTATATTTACTCAGTTTAAATATTTATGGGTGAGATGTATATACAGTATTGAATAAAACAGAAACCAGATTCATTCCTTAATGAGTGAGAAAGAATAAACTTCATATGGGGCAAAAAGTAGTGCTAGAAATTGTCACTGCTTTCAAGTCAGCAGCCACAAGAAATGTTGTCTTCTCAACTACTGTACAAAATAGCAAAACCAAAAGCAAGCGTTATTGGTTTTTCTTCTATATTATCAGATTTTTATGACAAAGGTTAGAATGTTCAAAAATGTGTTTAAATTTATTCAGCTGTTCTCATAGTTTCATGTTTCACTGGGCTGCTACACTGCATTATGTTCCCATATGACTAGATTAAAGCTATCCAACAGGCTGGGGAAGTTACTAGTCCAGCACCTGAATACTTGTTCAGAACTTTCTTCAGAAAGTATTGACAAGCTGCAGAAGTCAGATTGATTCAGTTTGGGCTTTTTCTAAGAGGACATCCATGGTACTTGTCAGATGAGCACTTCTAAAGAGTGCTCTTCCTCCAAAGACACTGATAAACTAAAAGTGGTATTAAACCCAGTCCTAGGTAGACTGGACAGCCCAAGGGAGAGGTAATGGGATACAGAGACTTTAACCTTTAGGTCATCAATTTAAATTCAGCTCAAGTTGATCATGACCAACACTTCCACATGATGAATGTTTGTTAGCCTGTGTAAAGAAGTAGACACAATAAATATTGGTGGACACATTACCAAGGTAACTGATCCCTTTTGGTAATCTCAAAAGAATACCTACACTCTGACAGGCCACCAAACAGTCCTGATTTCTCTGGTTTCATGGAATCCATCACGACAGCAGACTCCAAAACAATGTCCTAACCACAATCAAATTACTTTCAACATGTTTTGGAATTTTTTTCTTTCATTAAGTGGATATTTCAACCACAAGTATCTTCAGCAGTGATCACAGAGTTAGCTTATCATAATAAAGTTGAGTGTGCAAAGAATACAAAAGACTATATTGAAAAATGGCTTTACATTCATTGTTATAACCCAAGTACTACTTTTAGGCAGTTTTGGTTGAACTGTTAAAATAATGGATATAGGAAAACCAGAAAAACCCAAGACAGCTGACAGGAATAACCAGAGGCATGGAAAGACAGCTCTATACAGAGTCTGAGATTGAGATTCAGTTTAGAGTCCAGATTAACAAATGTTGCCTGGTATGAATATATAAAATAATTATTATTACAGGCATTTCTTCGGAGCCTGGGGGTTATGAATAAAGCTAAGCACAAAGGTTCTTTCCCAGCCCATAAGAATTCTGAAGATTTCAGAAAGGTCTTGTTAGTATTAGGACAAATCCTTTCACAATTTTCACAAAAGCAGAGATACCCAACCTATTGCAGACAATAGTCCAGTGGTAAAGACAGTTGCCTTGGATGCATTAGATATTCAGCTGGATTTAAGTCTCTATTCAGCTGGATTCAGAAAAGGAAATTGAACCAAAGTCGCATGTCTTAAAGGATAATGCCCTAACTATTGGACTCTGGGTATTGTAATGCAGATTCTCTCAAGGTTTCTTTTTGAGCAGTTCCATTTCCAATAAATTATTTATTTGCTATTTGAAATTAAAGCTTTCTAAAGGAAATTTTTTTAAACTACCCTTGACATGAGAGAGGTTTCAGGTTTGATAAAGCAGCAATTTCTATCGAAAACTCTGTTAACTTGGAAATATCCCTATTAGCTTTAGTATTTCCCAGAGCAGTCGCAAAAAAATTCAGACATTTGTAAACAACCTTTTTCCTTTGTGGCAACACTAAAAAGAGGACAGCAAAACCATGCCATGCAATCTTTTCTTCCTCAAGATATCAAGTGATTTAAGGCTGAGGAATCATTGCTACTAATCATACACAAATCAACCTCTCCTATAAAATAATAATAGCAAAATATGTAATAAAATTAAAAATGTTTTTGTGTAAAATTGATCAAGGGAAAACACAACTGCATTCACAGTCTTTTTTTTTTTACCTAACTCAGAACAAAGTTGACTATTTTTATAGCTGGGAGGATAAGGTCTTTAATGTGGGCTTTCACTAATGTATGAGTCATATTTACAGTGATTTACTTTTACCCTTCCAATCTATAATCTTGGAAGTATGCTGTTCCCAAATGACATAGCAATTTTCATGTGATTTGAACTATAAGTGTGTTTTTCTTAGCTTGTTCTTCTGTAGCTGATCTTGCATTTGAATATTACCTCCATCAAGATGCTTACTGATCACAACTTTTAGTTATTGTAACTGCCTTATGCATGGCTTCCCAAATTACAATTATCTAAATCATGTAATATAGTTTATCCATAGTTATACAAAATTTATTCCTTTTTAACACCTCTACTCACCTCCCAAGTTTACCACTCCACCAACTCATAGCTTTCTGTTGCAATATTTTTTCCTCCCCCCTCCTTCTCAATTTTCCTATTCTGGCTTTCATCCAATCCTCTCTACCTTTCTCTGTCATCATGTGGGTTACTAGAGTGTGTTTTTTAGCTCTTTATCCCAAATTCATAACAGTGGGATCTCAAGACCCCCTCTAACACACCAACACACACCCACTTCAAAGCAATTAAGTCAACACCTTGCTAAGCAGTTCCCTACAGCAATGCACACAGAATCATTAATATGATTACAGTCTTTATCAATTTAACTTCTGTTCACTGGGAAAGAAGAGACATTAATGTTACACTGAGCAAATGGTAGCCCTGCTAAAGCCAGATTATGGGACAGTGAAAGTCCTGTGTGTGGAACCAGAAATGCTGCCAAAGGAACTGCAGCTAGACCATGAACAACTGGGTACAGACTGCATCCTTCCTACTACATGAAAAGTTCCCTTGCAATGAAAATAGACACTAGCAAGGCAGAAAAAGATTTGTCTTTAAAACCAACCACCTGTCATGAATTAAAGTTTCTATTCCCACCTCCACCACCCCCAATTCACCATATCACAAAGCAGAAATAGTTCACGTTTGGATACCAAACTAGGTGATACATCTACTACCAGGAAAGTCGTGTAATGAATCACATTATTTCTCCAGTGTTTTAAACAGGTAGAAACAATCATAGAAAAACTGCCAAGGAAATCTACAGTTCCGATTTTATATTGTCTGTAGGTCTTCAGACTAAAAATAATGCACAGATGCCATTTTTGAATTTAGCATTTCTATTAAAAAGAAAACCAGACTCATCCTAGTTGATCTTAGACACTGACTTATTCACCAGAATAATTCCACTGAGGCAGATAAATACATTTGCATGAATAAGGGCCTGCACTGCAGGACTTCATAAAAACATACATATGGGACAAAAAAAGAGCCTAGGAATTAAGTCAGTAATTTTGACAAATTTTTGTTTTATAACTGCAGTCAATTTAGTTGGCTATTCCTAAGTTCAGATCTAATACACACTGCTCTACAGTACTGCCTGAACAGCATTAACATGTTCAAAACAATTTCACTTTATGTTTCAAAACACATTGTTTGTCTCTGGTTCATAACTACTGATGCACTTTTGAACCACAAATTCTTCTTGTCATCTTGCCTAATTATAACACGTTCTTTAAAACTTAACTTTTGTTTGAAAAACAGATTCATAAAATCTCTCAGTTCTACATTCAAAAGAGCTGCTAAATTAAACAAATCAAAAGCCTAAAAATGTAGGAACTCAAAGTGGGTTGTGAGAAGAATTTAGACATGTGTAGCCAAAATGGTGATCCCGGAGGCCCCTACCCCATCCTGGAGATGTTTCTGGTGGCCATAAAGGTTTTGATGGTAGCACAGGCCAGATTCAGAAGCTGCATCTCTGTGCAGGGCCAGAGTTTACCTGCTCAGCCAGGGTGCTTCATCCCATGGCTCAGCTGATGCCCAGCCCTGTGGGGAGCTGCACAGCTGACCTGAGCAGTTCGACCCACCAGGTGCTCTCAAAGCCAGCCTAATAAGCACCAACCAGGTGGGCTCCCTACAGAATTCTGCAGGTGCTATTTCTCTCTAAAACAGCACACGAGCACCAGTCATTCCCTGCCTGGCAGCAGCACTGCTCATCCCAGCAGCCAAACCCCCTGGTCCCACCCTTCCTCAGCCTAGCACCCAGCAATGTCTTTCAGCAGAATGTTCCAACCAGTGGGCTCCAGGCTGCAGTAACTGCTGGGGCAAGGAGAGGGAGGCATCAAAGTTCTACCACTGAAGCTCTCTCATTGTATAGAAAATAATTCAAGATTCATTGGGCTGGAGAAAGAACACAAGAGGGAGCAAGAGTCTGTAGCCTAGTGATTTGGGCACTCAGCTGGGAAAAGGAGTCCTGAGTTCCTGGCCTGTGCTCCATAGAAGGTTCATGCAATTTGTCTAACAGCCTTTCAACAATCTAAGTCTTAGCTTGAATCTGGCCACATTTTCCTTCCTGATCCAAGTCTATAAATAACACTTTGTCTGCAAACATCAACATATCTCTCGTATGCTTTTAGTGCTAAATTTTAAATAGGAAACATCAATAAAACTGAAATGTGACAAAACCTGAAAGCTTATTTCATATTAATTTTCCTTTATAATACTTAAAATACAAGAACTTACTTGTGATCAGGTTAAAAATACTATTAAAATGCAAATACATGGTTCTACCTGTGTCAATAATGCTGCTTTGAATCACTATATTGGAAGTTATTTTTTCATCTCATCTTTCTCAGGATGAGGTAAGATTTTTAAGAAGTTATAAAAATAGTAATAGCCTTCTAACATCTTTATTCTGCTCAGTTTCTGATTCTCACTTAACAGTATTTTCATTTGCTGGTTCTCATTCCCTAGAACAACAGTGCAATGTCATGCAGGCAACTTTAAATCCAAGCAAGGTTACCCTGAAATTCCCACTCCAACAATTTCATGGACATATTTCTGGTTTTGCTAAACATTCTTTTCATAATAGCTTCATTTTGGGCCTAAGCCTACATAACAGGGTCCCTTTAAATAATATTCCATGCCTTGAAACATATTACAAAAACTGTTATATCAAGGCGAGTTATGCAAGGGCTCTCTATGGTTTTAGCATATTTACTCTGTCACGCCATGTGTGAGACTGCAGCCTCCACAACAAAACCTTTACACACTGAAGTCATTATCTCTGTGAAGTCTGCAACTGGCATTTAAAACTTATTGATGGCCTGGGTATTGGTGGCTCAGTAGGCAGCACTCTTGCCGGAGGCCCAGGAGGTCAGGGGTTCACATTCTGCTCAAAAAACAAGTTGGACATATTCCAGGTTTGTGTGTGGGCTGTGCTACACTCCTGAAGGGGCAGTCCTTAGGACAAGTAAGCCAAACCTTGGCTTTTTGGGGATATCAAAGTCCTCTTGCAAAGGGAAGAGGAAGAAGAAAGTTTAACAAGTGAATGAGCACAACCCCACTGGCTGGTGACCTGGATTTGCTTGTGTGCTAAATACAGAACTGTCCAGCTAGAGTACACGGAACAGTTTTAAAGGAGCTGCCACATTTTAGTCTCTGTGGTCAGCACATGTCCAAGGGAGAGGTACAGACTCCAGGCATGCTCAGTATTAGCCAACTTCCTCAATAGCAGAGTGACTTTGGGTTCAATTTCACACACAGAACTACGAAAAATGCATGTGCAGTTTCAGCAAGTGAGCAGTCCAAATGAAAACGCTTTAACACTGGAGCAAATTCCACCCATACTACACAACCACTGAAAAAACCTCCAGCCAAATATCCAAGTCAAAACTAGCAACACATATAGAGAATAATATAAATCAAGATTCAACCTGCTCTGGTGTTAAACTTTGATACTTGAATATCCCAGATGTCTCCCTCCTCCTCTTCTTCTTTATAGACAGGTAAAGATGGATCTCTTGAAGGAACTGGGGATCACACTCTAGGCAAAGGTTGGACAGGTGATCAATGTACAGCATGAGATTTTGCCGTGGCTATGTGCCTCCAACAGTGACTGGATCATCTGGTTTAGAAAAACAATTCAAAATTGTAATATTTTCTAAAGCACTTAAAAGGGAAAAGTTAGCAAAAGGGAGAACATGTAATTTTTATAACATGGAATATATCACAATACTTCTTTCCATAATTATATATTTCTTTTCAAAACTTCATTTATTTCTTATTTAACATTTAGTTCATTACCTTTTCAATTCCTCAGAAGTCAGACTTGAGAAGATTGCATGCCATTTCCACTGGCAGAACGTGTTCAAAAGTTACCAATGTGATATGAAGTAACTCTTGTAATTGTCAACATATATTTTTTGGTATCTAGATTTAGACACAACCGTACAAAGTGCCAGGGCCAGGCCTATCCCATTCCTTAATCAGGTTTTGGAGCAAGCCAGTATTTATCAGCCCATTGGAGTGCTCTTCAGGAGGTAAGCACAGAGGTTAATGCTTTGTTAATGAAGATACATCTCCCAACACTCCCTTCTATGTCAATAGAATGAAAGAGCATTTTCTAAAGGACCATTCAAAGAACTTGAATGATACCTTTTCTTCCAGTATTTAGGAACACCATCTTTTATCTACCTATCTTTTACATGGTGCCTTCTTTTTTTCTTTTTTTTTTTACCATCATGGAAAAACAAATACTGCCCTCCTTCCCAGAAATATCCATTAGTATAATGGATCTTTAGGTTTAAGTTTAGTGAAATCAACCTGTATTTAAGCAATAGTGTTTACACACAGTGAAACAGATAATTAATTACAAGCATCTTGACGTCTTTGGGCTATCACACAATTGATGTATAAGCAACGAGCTGCTTAAATGAAACAAGATATTGACGGCATTATTTCAAGTTCAGAAACAGAGGAACTCCTAACATAATCCCAGTGCAAATTTGCAAAGAATTATGTGTTCATTTTGTCACTAAAATATGAAAAGGAGCTATTTCAATGAATGAAGGATGTCCTCTTAACCTGCAACAACAAATTTGTTTGGTTTTTTCTCTTCTCAGTAAGAAAGCAATTAGGATTTTTTCCAATAAAAATATCCTTGTCCATATATAAACACTCCTGGTAATCATGTAATTACCTTACCCAATCAGATTAAATTGCTGTCAGTTGAGTTCCCACCGTTGATTAACTTTTGTGTACTCTGAACCTAAATGAAGTCTTTGGTGAAGTCGCTTAGTCATTTACAAAGGTGTCTCTATGATTTCAAAAAGGGTAACAGCAGTATACTATTTGCTATAATCATCAAATATCCAAGGTCAAAGATAGATCACAGTGGACTCCTTTTTTAAAACCCAAAGAAACACAGAATTAAACTATGTTGCTTATTTTTGTGTTTCTTGCCATGACTTCTAAATGTAATAGTAACCTTTGACCCCCCCATATTAAACACCATAATTATGTAATTAAAACTAATTATGCAATTTAACATACATATTTTTGTCCTACAACAGGCAGGTCAATTACCTCACTCATTGACCTTGGAAGCTTTCACAGTTTAAACAAAACAATGAGGCTTTCAATTAATTTTAAAGTACAAACAGAGAAGGAGCAGCAGAACCACAAGTCTTTGCACTGATACTGGATGGAGGGATCACTTACAAGCCTTTTCATTTTGGATTGCATAGATTAAATCCCTTGATAAAAACTGTTAAACATCTTTCTTCTATGTTGCTATCATTAGAAATGTTAACACACTTGTGAACAAATCATATAGGCACATTATTTGCTAAATGCAGAAAGGAGACCAAATAATACGTTTGCTTTGTCCCACTTCTTTTCTTCAGTATTGTTTCCTCTGCTTCCTCCCATTCTTCATTGCCTCTATCCCTGTTTCACCACCTGTTTCTGAAGGCTTTTCTTTCCCCCGTTTTCTTCATTATCTTCTCTGTTCCATTTCTAGCTGTAAAGTTTATCATTATATCAAACTGCTGTAGCTGTTGTCTTCACCAGTTTCCATCCCCACCCCTGACCCCACTCAGGGTTTCTCAGCACCAGGTGCCTTCTGATGATGGTGATCCAGCTGAGAGGGAACTTTGGCCTGCAGAAAGCTCCAGATGAAGCAAACATGGCACATGCTCTAAAATGAATTTTCCAGAGAGGGAAGTTTGGTACAAGTGAGAGACAATTTATGAAATTGTTGAAGTATGTTTCACCTCGATAATATCTTTTTTCTCTTTAAACACTTAGGTAAGCCCTATACACTGCACTGAAGGTTTTTCAAATTGTACAAGAGAGACTCATGCAATATTATATTGTGTCCAAAGACCTTGTTCAAAGAATAAAATTAGCATCATCATTTAACCACATGTTTATTCTTCAGTAAACTAAATCCCATTCTCTAAAGAATAATTCTTAAAGCAAGTATAAGCCCAGGAGCTCAGCATTAAGAAGGATCATGTTCTGCTATCCTGTTTTTTTCAATTGCTATATTGACCACAAATAGATCCAGCAGAGTTAATAAGCATAGGTGTGAAGTAAAGGGACAGACCACATATACATAAATACTCTCTCTATATATATATAAACACATCCCACATATATATATATATATGCACACATACATGCATCTACCAATCATGCTTTAAGTTGTTTTCTCTAAACCTTGTTTCATGTGGGGATCAGAAAATAGCTACTGGAAAAACACATATGAAAATCTTTCCTGACTTCTTGAAAGTATGGCAAAAATACCTACAGTGCACTTTGTGCTTTGGTGTTGTTTCTAACACCATTTTTGGAGTCCTTTCAGTTCTCTGCTTTAATTAGGCCTGACTTGCACAAGGAGCTTGAAAAGATTTCAGCAAACCCTTGACATAATGGAAACAAGGAGCACTGAACTCTGAATGAGGAGTTATAACAGGAAAGAAACAATTTAAGATGGTAGCAGGCCTTATTGCAACATTAAACCTCAAATTGGACCTGATTTACACAAAGTAAACCAATATACTGAAATAGTGCCCCAAACTTCTGGACAAAAGTTTGAAGGAAAATAATACACTGCATGTGTAGAAATTCTGTCCAAGGGACTGGAGGAGATTATTCCTTATATTCTCATTTAACAAAAAGGTTCCTTCTGTTTTGAACGGAACATTAAAATTCTAATTCAGCTCATAGAGCATCCCAAACAGAGCTGCAAAAGAATCTGAGAAGAAGCCCAAATATGGTGCTATTGAAACAGAGTGGATTAGAGGAATTGGGATAGAATCCTACAAGTGGCTAAGCAGCAGCAGGAGGTCAGCTTCACAAACAGCAGGATGCTGTTCTTGCCAGACGTGAGTGACATAATACAGGCAAAACAATCAAGATTTCAGCTGATAAATGTATGCCTGAGGAAAAGGCCTTGCTGTAGGACTTTCACAAGCAACAAATATTTAAGCAAATTCTATAGACCTAATTTACACAGGACAGCATTTTTTTCTTATACAAACATGTCACGTTAACCATGTAGAGCAGAATTCTTTATAACGTAAAGACAATAATTTTAAGAGCCTAAATGTAGAAAATGTAGGAGTCTTTGCTCAATTATTCAGTAAATGGATTAAACAAAGAGCTTTCATAGTTTGATGCAGCTTCAAATGTGTCCCAAGCAATTCTGTGTACATTAGGATAATACACATAAAAACATTAGCTGCAAACATCTAGGATATCCAGAAAGAATAACAGAATCCATGTAGCCCCATTGGTTTTTTATAAATTGCATATATCAGTAGTATTAGACAAGTTTCAAGGCTCTGAAGGGAACAGTTGCATTTTTAAGGAGTCATTGAGATATTAAAGTAAGATGATCAATAAATCATTTTGGTTTCTAAATGCTATGGTATTATATTAAAACAGACTTTAATTCTAAACATCTATTTTTCACTTCTACTATTTTAAAAATATCTTTTTTAAAGGCTGAGATTTCAATTATTTTCCATTTTATGCGATGAGCAATTAAAAGAAAATTTATTAAATTGCTTTTTAGATAGGGAAGTGCAAAACATAATGCGTAAAACATTCATCCGTCTACCCCAAATTCTTCTCTGTCCTCCACAAAATACCCTTTTAGGCTAAATACTTTTGCAACTCTGAAACAGATTGTAATTCTGAGGTCAGATTCCAGTCTGGGGCAGAGACTAAACTTCCCCTAGACTCTTAGGACATTGTCAAATAAGAATTTCTACATGGTGCAATTGACTGTTTACATTCAGAAATCAGATTAAGAGGCAGTTGGGCCTTTGAGAACATGAGCTACAGTGTTTAAGGAAGCAGGACAGAGAGAAGGCCAACCAGGAGCACAAGGGTACAGAGTTCCCCTGCCATGCCTTGGGCAATCACATGAGAACACCATGGCATGAGCAGAAGACACCTGAGGACACTGACCTCTCTCCACATGGCCAGGAGCTCTCCTATGATCTGACCAGAAAGGGGGCATTTCACACCACAGGGACCATGACAGAGGGTGTCTGATACAGACAGAGGATGTCTGATACAGATAGAGGATGTCTGATACAGATAGAGGATGTCTGCATTTTGATAACTTGATGGGCATGTGAATAATCTACAGCCATTTCTGCTGGAGAAAGACCAGACTGCAGAGCAGGCCAAGCTTGTACTACCTGCCTCCAGCCTGGATCTTGTAACAAGCTGGCCATCTGTGATCTCAACGTGCATGATTTCTGGAGACATTTCACTAAACCATATGATCAGGAATTTGAAACAACGTGGAGACAGCCACGGCATTCAGCAGTTGCTGCTCAGCTGGAAGAGGAGGTGATGCTGCTCCTCCCTCACCTGCAGCTGTGCAGCTACTGAAGGCCAGAGTGACCCTGTTCTCACCACCACAGGCAGTGGCACTTATCCACATGCACAGGTGTGCTGCAAGTTTACAGCCTGGCTGGTAGGGAGCAGAGCAGCTCAGTAAAAGTTGATTAAGACTGAGCTAAAAACTGGATGCTTTATGAATATCTGTGTTTTGGCCTTTCCCCAAATGTCTTCCCCCAACAAGTGAGAGAGGACAGCTGGAGCAGACAAACTTTCTGTACCCAAGAGACTGTTTTTCTTTCCTTTGAAGGTATTACTTGCCTGTTATTACATTTACATAAAGGATCTTTATTCTTTCCCATATATAGTAAATTGCACTCCTGTATGTGAACATTGTGTAGCCATTTCCCCCCAAATACAAAACAGAATTATCTTCACTGTCATTCAAGCCTTTCTTTTTCCCCTATTACAAAGAACTGATGCAAATCTATTTTTGTTTGGTCTGGTTTATGCTGACAGCAATTAATTCTAAAGCCTCAGCATAAAGACATACAAGAATCACATATGTTTTTAATCTACAAGCAAGTTATCCAATTATTTAAGGTAAACTTTATGATCACAACCATCCCTACCAACTCTGATATGATAGGCTATTTTCTTCTTAATGGCTTAAGACTAATATACACTGCTACAGGGAATATACTCTTCAACATTCCTCATGTTTTACCTCCTGATCTTGAAATAATAATATAGTCAATGAGCACATTTTGTTTATACTTGTTAGTAAAAAGTCACTAAAAGCATGCTGGGAAATAATATTCCATGCCCTAGGACTCAGACAATTTCTCTTTATAAATAGAGCTTGTGTAAATCACAGACAAAGTTGACAAATTTCATGGATTAGTCATGGTGAAAATATCAGATTTAAAACAGATTAACAAGAAAATCATATTACAATTCTGATTACCCAAATTCTGCATTTTGTTGAAGAATGAAATGAAAAAGTAGTGATAATTCTGAAGCCAATTCACTAAATTACACTTGCACTGAGTTGTGTACAGAGGGTAAAGATTCCTCATCAACCTTGTAAAACCTCTGAAATCTATATTTAGCTACATTGGAATCACAAGCTATAGAGATTATAGTACACTAAGGCTATTTCAGTGCATTTTCCCATCAAATTATGCTAGCATGAAATTATTTTGTCACCTCATAGAAAAAAAATTAAGGAAGAAACTGATTTGAAGTTAAAGCTCCTATTTTCACAATTATTTGTATTTGGTGCATCTACTTAAAAATTAGGGAAATAATATCTGAAAGAAGTCCCACGTTAACAGAATATCTCATTATTCCTGTAAAAAATATAAAATTCATAACTGTGAAGAACAACATTTGGAGTTAAGCAAAACTATCAGCTTTCACGTAGAAGTTCACGGCTTTTAAGTCTTTCATGATGATGTAATTTAAACTGAGGCCTTATTTGAAAGAGAGGTTACACACAACCATGTGATTCAAAGAGACTTGTTGACTACATAACAATTTGGCTTGATGCCTCCACGTCCTCCACTGAGCTGCATAGACCACTTGTCATCCTTGCATCTGAAGACAGCCAATTTGTCAGACATTTGCTTTAATTCTTTTTCTTTGTCTTCTTTACAATATCCTTCATATGCATCCTGGTCATCAATATCATATATCTGACTGGAGGATGGAAATTCATCTGTGTTTCCGTCTTATTTTCTTTGCATGCAATCCTCCTGGGTCTTATAGGATGTGCTTAATAAGAACCACATTATTCTGCTAAAGGAAGTCCTTGAGCAGACTTTGAGAAGCAGAATGGCAAATTAGTTTCAGAACGTGGAAGGTCAAGTTGGAAATAAAAAGCTGCAGTTATCTACAGTGTTTTCTGCAGCTCAGAAAGTAAGAAAAAGAGGCCTAACCTTCATGAAAGGATTTGTTTGATGTTTTCCCTTTAGCAAGCTGGACTAATTTATGCCCAAACAGTAAAGTGTTGAACATTAGCTGAAACTAATTAAAATTAGCTTTTAGTTAAATTCAAATTTGTAACAAATGAACAATCATACTTCTCTTCCAACTGCATTTAAATGTCTTTGTTTCCACAAACAGAATGCTGTTAGCAACAAATTCTAAACCATTCAAATATTTAAGTATAAAAACTTGCTTGAGTTTGAACATAAATAGCCCTCTGCTTGGGAATGCCAGGTTTATAGGTGTCCTTACAACCTTAATTCTGCCCCCTGGTGTCTATAAATTATGGCTATTGCTAACTAATGACCACACGTTATTTTTCACTCCAGGGTCTGTGTCACTCTGTCCAGGACAAATGTTCCTTACACAATGCACTTTCAGCACTACCAAAGTTTTTACATGCTGCTTTTGCTAAGCATCTCCCTGAAACTCTAGTGCTGTTTGCTTCCTGGGCTTCCCTGTGCTGCTCATCACCATCTCTGGATCTCTCTAGAGCACTAACGAGCCACTTTCTTCTTTGTGATAGGAGAAGAGCATTATTATCTGTGTGGGAAAAGACAGTGCACAGACACCGGGCACAGATTCAAAAGTCTTTGTTGCAGATGTCTTGGTCATTTGCTCTGATGTTTTAGGTTTATTAGTGTAAAGTTCCTCAGTTTTTATAGTCCTTTTCATTTTTAAAACAGTTGCATAGACTTCAAGATGTTATATTTGACACATGTCTATGAAATAAAATTGTATTTTTTATTTTCCTCACTTTGTAGATGTGAAAAAAATTGCTTTTTTCCTGGCAGCCCAGAAAACTGTCAGAGATGGCCTAAAGCTCAGAACCACTCCTGCTTCAGCACTGGTTTTGCTCCTGATGACCAGACACACTTCCTGTCGTCATGGCAGAGTTTTCATCACACTGAAGTTGGTCTCTGCACCTCAGACAGGCCCTGACTGAATTAAATAGAAATTCACACACACCTGTATTTTGGTCTACACAGCTTTTTAGCACATAAGTAATCTGAAGAAAGAGCATGGGTAGGGCTAAGCTGCTCAGTAACATAAGTGCTTGTCTGTCCCACAGTTACTGCCCCATTTAAAATGCAGCTCAAGAATGGAGTCAGTGCAGTGCAAGCATGGAACAGCAGTGAGTGCTACAGAAAAGGCAGTAAAAGGCTGTGCAACTGAAAAGTGCTGCAGCATGTAACCAAAAGGACACCTAAAAACAAAAACTATATGAGCTACTTCAAATCTGGCACTTTCCAACTTCCAGCCTTTCAGTTTACACGTTAATACCCATTTAATGAAACCATTGTGCTGTCTTGCAATATGTATTTGCTATATTAAAAGACAAAAGTTACAGACAACTTTAATGATGGTTTGTGAGTATCAGAAGCAAAGTTTGAGTTTTTAACAGAGTTCAAATACATGTACACACCATTTAAAATAGACCTGCTGCTATTGGAAATCACCTTCAATCAGTGTTGTGCACTGAAAGAAATTCTAACTTATACACACCTAAGCAAATGAAGGCATTTTGAATTGTTTTGGGTATTGTTAAGGCACATTGGAGCATAAATCCATCACTTGCTCTCTAAACAAAATCTGAGTGTCCTCTGAGTTGCCATGCAAACTGAAATATAGTGAAAATAGGACTTCTGATTCTTTCAACCTACCAGCTTTCCTTCCCTACTTTGAAAGAGATCTGACCCAAAAATCAGCTGGACTTCTAAGGAGCCTTTTTGCTGATTCCCCAGTGCAGACTGGAGCAGAGTGAGCAGTGCACATGGTCAGGTTAAAATCAGATCTACTCTTTGCTTTTACCCTCTGGCTCTCAATCACACTCACAGACCTCAATGGATTTCTCATGATCTAACATCAGTAAATTAAAATCAGCTACAAAATTTAACTAAATAAATTTATTCACAGAAGCAATGAATACATCATTAAGATGCAATAATAGTCTCAGTCACGTCTATCAAAAACTTTCTATTTTCTTTGGCAAGACCAGATTAAAACTGAAATGGTATGAAAAATCCAATTTACTCTTCAGTAGTGAGCTTATATGTCTTGTGTTTGTACTCAATTCTCCTCAGTCATGAAAAGTATTACAGTCAGGTTTTGGTTCTTAATACTTTGGGGTGCAAGAACTGCAAAAGACATGTTTGGTTTTCTATTGACCCTGAAATGAGAAGAACCCCCACAATGTTTCCTTCAAATTCTAAACCCAACCCAACACCCCCCCACAAATAACAACAAAGAAAAATCCAAACAGAAAAAAACAAAAACCAAAACAAACAAAACCAAAACAAATTTGGACTACATTTGGTCAAAACTTTGACATAAGAATCTCTTTCCCACCTTCTCATATACTGAAAGAAACAAGTAATCCATGTTTGTGAAGCGTTTTAATGACCTCAGATGAGAATGACAGAAATGCAAAGA
This sequence comes from Irena cyanogastra, assembly GCA_013397155.1. NCBI lineage: Eukaryota > Metazoa > Chordata > Aves > Passeriformes > Irenidae > Irena > Irena cyanogastra. Next base: position 507,235 of record VWZV01007991.1, read on the forward strand.
AAGTATGATTGTTGTTCTGATGATGAAAATGTCTTACTCTACTCACATGTTCATTGCCTCAAGTAACACAGTGGGTAGCCTGTTATTACTAAAGGAATAAACTTTTTCATCAAACACTCTTCATAAAAATATTTCCCTGGAAATGTAACACAGCATGTAGCAAGACTACTACAATTTTCCATCAGCTATGAGTACAAGCAGCATAGGTACTGTTTTTAGATAATTTCACCCAAGCTTTTTGGCAATAGTTCCTCTCAAGGAAACCTACATTAACCAGAAATTTAGAGTCTGTTATCCCCAGGCCAGCTTCATTGGAATTTTTAATATGGCACTGTCTATTCAACAGTTGTGTGTAAAATGCCAATAAACTGGCCAGAAAAGAGCTGAAGGGCTAATTGCCTTTTAACTCCACTGTGATGATAAAGTCACGTAGAAAGAAAGGAAAAACTCCCACTGCTTTAACAAGTTTATCTGACTGCCACTTTAACATTCTCTGTCTGCATGCACTTTAGTGCATTCACCAATAAAAGGATAAAAGCATTCAAAATCCTGTACCCTCAATAACTAAGAAGTGCAGATTCAAAACGTCTGCTCTGCTGGAATCAGCCATTAGGTCAGCCAGCTTTTTGCCTGGTACTTGATTTCAACTGTACAGTATGTACCAGGAGAAAAATTTCCTTTTGATGCAAGAGATTATAAATCCTTAGGAAACTGGAGTGAGAGAAGAAAAGGAGGGATACCATTTTGAAATAGTAATAAAAAGCAGAAACTGCTTCTCACAGATGAAGGGTGAAATAGTACCAATCAAGCCAGTGGTGAAAAATCCCATTGACCTGAAAAGGTCAAGGAATTAACTTTAAAAAATAAAATACAGGAAAATATAGCATAATTTATAAGCTGGTTAAACATATAACTTTCACTTCTTTTCTGTTCCCTCAAATACACTTTATATTATTCCCTTCAATACTTTCCTTTTCAAAAATCCAGTTTTATAAATATGGTTTCTTTCACCTGAACAAGATTTTCTACCTAACTCTGCCTTTCTGCACTTTCTTCATGGTGTAAGTGCTTATTTACCCATAATTAAAAGTAGACATCGAATAACATGATTTATGGAAGTCAGTGCTATAGACAAAAGGTGCATTTTCCTTTGCCAGCTGAGTGATAACCATCCTTGCCCTCCTTGATTCCACAAAAGGAGACAGTTGTTAAAAAGACATTTCACAGAACGATTGAAAAGAAGAAACTAGTGGTCATTTAATTTATTTTTTTTGCTAGACTTGTGTTTTTACTTTCACCAGACAAGAAACACAGTCAGCTCTGATAGTGAATTGACCTGTTCCACTTAATAAAATGAAAGCAGCAGTAGAGGCATTGTGATTGCCAGCTGCAAAGCACTGAGTGTTGTTTTTTTTCTATTAAAAATCTCTTCCATGTTTTTCTTATTGTAACCTGGAAAGAGTACAAAATCCAAAATCCAATGGAATTTCTATCGAAAAGTATACTGCTAACACTGGAACTTCCTCAAGTACTCACCCAAGCAAATGTTATATCCTATTACAGTAAAATTTAAAAGCAGAAGTTCAAACTAAAAATGAAGTGTCCTTCAAAACAGATTCAAGTGCATCAGAGCCTATGCATTAATGCACTTATTTCCATACAGCTCTGCATTTCCCTTCTCCATCACTTTGTAATTTGTTCCAGATTTTGTTATTTCTTTCACATTTGAAGGTACATTGTTCCACATTTGAGTGATGAAAGACTGAACTGGATGGAAGTACAATGAAATGTTAGAGGGAGAATGAAAACAAAAATGGAGTTAAATTTTCAAATTATAAGGTAGTAACAAGTGAAAGAAATAAACAAAGAAACAAATAAACATTTCTTAACAAATAAAGAAAATGTAGTGCTCAGGGAGACCCAGAGTTCACACGTTCACAGTACAAAATAAACAACTTTGCTATCCTTCCAAATTTAAAATGCCAATACCTAAGGGAAGCAATGAATTTCTCCCTAACAATACACTACTTTTAGGCTGTCACTGCAGTTCAGGGGTATTCTTAAAGCTTAGATCTTTCTGACTAGATTAGAAGGCAGAGTAAACGAAAAGATCAAGCTAATCTAGGATAAACTTCTTTTCCACAGTTCAAAGGCATTGGCCTTTCCACAGGTTCAATTGCAGGTTTCTTTGAAGATGTGCCCTAAAGTTCATTAAAGAAATTTCACTGACTTGAACTGATTTCAACATTAAAAAGATAATGTGAGAGCTTCATCGCCATAAAGAACCTGACAGACTGACTTTGAAGCTTTTTGAGGTGGCATTAATTTTTTTATTCTTGCACTAAAAGCCTTATTTAAACATATCTTTATGTTTAAATCCTTATAAATACTTTTAAAAATTAATGGAAAAAAACATCGAAAACACAGATTTTTTTTTTAATCCAGTTAAAAAATCAGTAATTAATTATTTCTACTGAATTCAAAGTCATCATCACTGATGTTTTTCCCCTCATTGACTGTACTTAATATTTCCAGGTGGTACTGCACACAGTGCTTAAGCAGCATCTAATCTGTGCAGAGAATTTTGAAAATAATCATATGGCAAGAAGAACTGCAGCCTTTAACAACATAAGATTTAGACAGATGTACTTAACTTTTGTCATAATAACATGTCCTCCAGAGCCTGTGACAACAGTAATGTGAAGAGGAAAACATTGCTTAAGATTTCCTCAACCTCTGCTGAAATACAAGGAGACATTTTCTGGTTTCAACTCCAGAACTGGAGTTGATGCTTAAGATAAACCTTTGGTTTCTTACATTAGGATAAATGCTCATCTCCTTATTCAGAAAAAACGAAAAAACAAGCCTACAAACATAACTTGCAGGCTTGTGAAATAGCTTGCAGTGAATTACACTTTATATCTCTTTTAGTGCACAATGCTACACTAAAATTATTATGAAAAATTATTATTATGAAAAATCTGTTCTGTGTGAACACACAGAGAAGATTTCCCAAATCAAGGGCAAGCACCTTGGCATCAGTCTCCTGAATAACCAGATACTCTCTAACTTTGCAGAAGAGAAGCTGTGGTTCTCAGTTACTACAGATTTCAGACTTCTGCACCAGACCCACAAAAAAGGATTCTTGAATTCCCTTCCATTCCATCATGTTTACTCTATGCACTACCTTACTGACCAGATTCTGTCAAATAAAAACCCTACAGTGGAGTCTGACAGCCATTGTCCTGTAAACACTGCTCATGCATGGACCTTGTCTTCTTGGACAATAAATTCTACATATTTAGATAAACTAAACACTTCCATTGCCTCAAAAAGTTGCCTGCAGGAAAAGTCAGATATTCTGGCAGAACTCCATTCCACCTTTAAGTTTTTATACCTTGAACCTTTATGAGAAAATCCTAAACAGAGAACTGTCCTATGTACTAAGGTTTATTTGCAGCATGTCATGCTCAGCTTTCTGATTTATTGTTACTCTTCTGTTACTGTTTCTCTTCACAAAAGCATACAGCTGTCTCTTTTAGCCTATTTGTTTTATTTACTTTGCTTTTCTGAGTTCAAGATTTTATGTTGTAGATTAAAATAAAAAAAAAGACAGAACCATTTGCCAATGTTGACACATTTAGGTTCTGCAGTAAAGGCTGTCAGGCCTTGCAGCTCTCTCAAGGAAACAGTGTCTTAGCAGAACAGTGCAATTGATTATAAAATAATTATTAAAAATATTACAAGGTGACTGATGCAGGTATACACACTGAAGATAAAACACATTACAGCTTGTTGGGAATTAGCAGATCTCTTGCTGTATATTTAACCTCTTGCAGAGATGAACAGTCAAATATTTTAGCGATTAAAAAGATATTGAGACATCGATCTTTCTTTCTTTCCACTACCTACCTTAATACAATTAAAGCCTGGACATTCGCCACATTTTTTCATCTTGCATACAATGTACTTCATGTGTTCTCCACACACACAGAAAAAACTGCTATGGTATAACTACATTATCAGCTAAGGACTTGAAACAAGCAAAATGCAAAAAGTTCCAGAACTGAAATCATCTCTTCAACTTGAATTTTGAACCTTGTTAGATATTAGCTATGATACAGCCCTTAATTCTGCATATTTTATTTTTCCCCAGGACTCCTGCCTCAATCAGTACACAGAAGAAATATCAGGCCTATGACCAGCTAGCCAAGATGTTTGATCCATCCTGTCTTCAAAGTGCTTAAGTGAATGTTGCTCAGAAGCACATGCCAAACACACATTGATTCCCTCAGGCTTTTCCAGGGCATCTTTATTGTCACTTCACTGCATCCTTTTACTTGTCACTGTCCACTTGCACTTACCCTCATGTCTCCAGACCTTCTTCAGTTTCTACCATTAGGGATTCTGCTTTGTCAGCTCCAATATTCCCTCCATCTTCACTCACTTTCTTCCTCCAATTCTGATCTCCTCACCCTCTCCTGCAGAGTTTAGCAGCTTCCTCCTTGTCTCCTGAAGCCCCAACCACTATTCCCACCTGTTTGCACAGGTACCTCAGCTCTATCTCACTCCATAGCTGACTTATCCTTTCCTTCATATGCAGATAAATTCCCTAAGAATCTCACAGAAAGCACAATTCTTCTATAGCAACCAAATTTAACAAACATTTTCCTGGACAACAGAAAATACACGCATTAAATTAACACTATTCAACTGCTAACACTCAGGACATCATGTTGAAGCAACTGGATCAGTAAATCTTTTAAAACAAGTATTATTTACAAGTTTGTTTGTTTTGTTTTGTTTTTTTTCCTTTATTATCTGCGTTGGAAATAGCTGAGACTTTCCAGCTAAGCACCTGGAACCATTTGTGTAGAGTATAAACTCTTCAGACAGATACCTTACTTGGCAAGTGTCCCGAGTAATTTTATAAAATTATCAGCTAAAGGAAAGGATTTCTTTATGAGAAAGGTCAGACAACCTTTAAAAGAAGAAAGGATAACTAGGCAGGACTGTAAATTGGGAATATATAATGCAGATGAATAAACTCCATACTACTGCTTTACTGTAATGACTTATTTCATTTCTTTCTTTTTGCTGTCAGAAAGGAAATTCTGAAGTGCTGCAATTATAAAATAAAAAAGATGTGGAAAATCTTGTTTAGCAATGATGTTAAAGTAGCTGAAAAATTATACTGAAACTCAGCATAATATATAATAAATATAGTTAAAAGTCTTATTAACAAATTTTATTGATGATTAGTTTTTAAATATATTTTCCCATATTGATTTAAATTGTAATGTATCTATACAATTTTGATATTCTTCTTCCTAAGAATAATAGAAATAAAAAATTAGCGCATCCATAAATTCAGTAGAAGAAAAACAAATATATAACACTTCCAAGCTACAGTATTGCCAGCTCATTAAATATATTTAAATCTATCATAACAATGTTTTTTCTTTTAATATTTTGTGCTATATTACTGCCCATGGTGAAACTAGAGACACAATTTGTCACAGACCAGGTCAATACAAATAAATAAATAAATAAATACCAAAAAACCCTTATGAAGACCCTAGGTCATCATAATTCAATTTCAAAACCATAATATAATTGCTCCCCCTTACAATTTATCTTGTGAAGTTTAGATTTATTGAAAAGAGAACAAATTAGTAGCAGCAATTAACAGCAGATACTGATTATGATTGAGGATGCAATTGAAGTCCTCACAGAGGAACATAATGCATAAACTACACACACCACTCCTAAAAAGAATGGGCTGCTTGCACAGCACCCTCACCCTTCAGCAGAGAGGGCAGACTTGCTTTTATGGTTTGATGTAAAAGGTAATGCTTGACTCCCAGCTGACACTGGTGGATTGGACATCACACCTTCAACGCCAGCTGGAGGAATTCCAGTTTTCATAGGTGTGATATCACTATCAGCATTGCTGCCACAGTCAAATAATTGACCAGTGACATCACACCCAAATTCTAAGATTTTATTTGGAGGCCATGGGCTGCCATGTGTTTAACACTACAGTGTACCACCAGTGCCCTTAAAGCATTTCCTTTTAATTTTTTCCCTCTGTTAGGTGGGTTATTAACTGCATTAGCAGTATTTCCTACTCTGCATAAAGGAAATACCTGCTCCTAGCAGTAATACCTTGTCAAACTGTAAAAAAACTAGAAGGAAACTGCCCACTATCCTACACTCCATAAATACATCAGGCTCTTGGGCACATAAAAGTGAGACCCTGCAATCCCTAGTTAATACCAGACAGGTCTCTGTTACAGTATTTTGGCTCCTTCTACACACACTCCCCACCATTAAATTTGATTCAAATTAATCCTGCCTAAAATTAAAGTAATGCTATTATTTACTACATTGAACGTGAATTCTTACTATAAAACAAGTAAGTAGAAGAAGTGGCAGGAATTAGAGACATTTGAAATATAAATATGTCATTTTTCAACATACAATTTTAAGATCAAAACACAAGATATTTAAAAATCAGATTTATCTGCTGACCAAAAAAATGGTTGTGGACAATGTCTGTTGAACTCAACAAGTGTATCATCTTATTTCTTAGGACAAAGACAATTCAAAAAAATACAAATATATTTCATCTTCCTTGGGCTTCATTTTTGTAAATTGCTTAAGCACGATAGTTTTTCTAACTGTATGAATGAAGTAAAAACACAAAAGCCTTGAGTTTTCTCACTTCTAAGGTAAAAAGTCCAAACTACATTTTAATCCCTTTAGTTACACCTTGAGATCAACATGGTCTGAAAGCCCTGCTAAGTCCACTGATATTCTGTATTTATTAACTATTTAAAAGATATGGCCTTATTTCTAAAAAGGTTACTTTTAAATAATAACTTCAAGGATCACTGTAGATATTGAGTTATATTTAGAATTGTAAAGAACTTTCTCTTTTCCTTTTAGAGGATGATGGAGAACCATATGCATATGAAAACATTTTTATTTATTAAAATTTAGTCATCTCATTTCTGGTTTTTTGTACCACAAACAGATGCAGAGGTGTATAATATTCAGTGTGTCCAAAAATGAAAGAGTATAAGCCAGAGTCAAATTCTTTCCCAGCATTAATTCCACCCTTTTTTTTTCCACCATGCATTCTTGCCCCTTCTACAACAAGCCTTGAAGTTTAGCAGCTTGAAATCATATGTCTGTCTGTTAAGCTGCTGGTATGTGGAAACAAAGTTTTTAGGAGACCCATAAAATCAAACAAGATCAGACTAAATTATCTGCTGCTGATCTGCACTGATACATTGCTGCTAGTCACTAAACCAGTCACTTAGGGTCCTCAAAAAAATTCAGGGGCGATGAACCATGATGTGCAACTTCATTGAAAGCTAGTTAAGCACATTATCAGACAGAAAAAGCATTTTGGACCCCCTCTGTTGTCACCCTGGCAAACAGTAACAGTGCTCATTGCCTCCTCAGCTGGTAGAGACCAGCTGAAATATTACACCACCAAAGCCCCTTCATTCCACAAACTCAGCCCCTACTGACCAGGAATGCATTCAACTCTTTTTTAATTCTGGGATAGAAATTCTGCTCCCAAACCTGTGCAGAGAAAAGAAGGTTGCACTTCAATCACTTTCTCCACAGTCATGCCTATGCAGGTCCCTTATCCTACACACCAAGTGTCTGAGATCAGATCCAGGGGCTGCTGGGCTTCCAGCACTGCTCCTTTCCTTCGTGTCAGACTCTGCCTTCTCTACCTCCCACTGCAAAGCTCTAGCGGGGCAGTGGAGTTTTCTCCTCACTCCTCTGCTCTTGCTCCTGTTTCACACACATGTAGTCTGTTTTGCTCTTAGGTTTATAATTTTTAAGATAAAAAAAGGACTGCATCAGTCATCTAAACATGGTGTTATGAACATTTTCAGATCACCTGCTAATTCTAAATGAAATTAGAACTAACCACAAGTGTGGAATTGATCACAACTCCCTTATACTGGGTATTAAAAACTATAAACAGGTGTGCAAAAACTAAGTATTGAGTATGTATTTGTGCATGAGCTTCCAGAGCAAAGTCTTGGTCCTGGAGGACAGCAGTGTGTGGGTGGTGAGCAAGTTCAATTGACCCTTCTTTACAGCAAAATTCTTGACAGTTCTCCAGGTGCTCTGCCTCTGTGTAATTACCCTCATGGCTAAATCCATGAGAAAAGAACTGATAGAGACCCCCCCATGACATCATGCATCACATGTCTTCAAGTGATTCCTTCAACAGACACAGAATTTTTTGTTTAGTTGGAACAGTGCATCTTAAGTGAAACTTTCAGAATCCACCACAATTGTTTGATGCTCAATTCTTTCCAGTTGCAGATTTCTCTCCTACCTGCCCCATTAATTGTGTGTGTGGGTGAAATCCATGCTGCAATTAGATCCATTGCAGTTTTCCAGTCACCCTAAGTGGCTCCCTACAGCTTTCAGTCCGTGAATGTCGTGACAGTGCTTCTGAGCATTTCATCCCCTGTTTTCTTCTACAGACACGACTGTAGTTTTGTCTCATTTATACTCTTCCTTCACTCATCAGACTCCTTTAAACTCTGCTTTCTGCTAGAGTGTATTTCTGGTTTCCACATTCTCTATTCCTGCTCTCCCTTTGCAAGATATCACTGGAAAAAGCCTCCTACCCCTGTGGCTTCCTCTGTTGTAATACAGTGAAGCACAAAAAGGCCACTGGCATGCTCTGGTTATGTAGGGCTTATAATTTAAAATATGACAGTTTGCAGGTTAAAGGTATAACTATGGTAGTTTTGAACCACATTTCTAATCATGAATCTTGCAATCTGCCATCTCTCCTAATACTGAAATATCCACCCTTGTTATTAATATCCCAGCCTTTTTATGGACTCCATTTAATTACCAACATTTGAAAAATATTTTGGCTCCAATAAAATTAAATTTCTTTATTGTTGTTCCAAGAGATATATCCTCAAAGACTCCAAAACCCTTGGCTATGAAAATAAGCATCTAAGTCTTTGATTCTTTGGATACTTATCTTCTCTGAATACATCAAGGAAAATAAGCAAATAAATAAATAACCCAGTTTTGAACTGGTATGGCTGAGACCTTCAGGTAGCAAACAATACTTGACTGAGGTATGCAAGAACCCAAATAGCACAGATACAATACCATGGAAATGCTTAGAACAGGGGAAATGTAAGCCACTGTACACAACAACACCCTGGTTTTCAATTCTCTCTAAACACATGAAGCATCTTATAAGTCAGTATGACGCACATTAGATATATGCCCTTTTTTCTTCTTCTGCTTTTGATCATTGGAATATCTTTTTTATTATTATTCCTAAATACAGGGAGAAAGCAAAAGCAACAATCACAGATTGGTTTACAAAGAAAATTATCAGCCAAGATCTGTGGAAGCCTTTCATGAACTAACTTTCTCAATGCCTTGCACTTGCATGGTTAGCCCCCTGTATTTTCAGTGCCACTGTCAGCAGGTATGAGGCAGGCACATATAACGTGAAAAAAAAAATAATTCCACTCCTAAATTCTAATCAGTTCTAAGTGATGTGGGAGACATCATGCAGAGGAGGCACAAAATGATAAGAACTGACTTATCTTCTGTTGTGAGAAAACATTTGGGGTGCCTACAGCACACAAACTAAAATGAACAGGTAAAAAAAACTATCCCTCAGAGACAAAAAGCCTAAACAGCAAAACTAAGTGACTTCTAGCAAACTACACTTTTAGAAATACTACTATTTCTACACATGCATTTAAAAAAAAAAAAAAAAAACCAAAAGTGAAGTATATTGGTAATGATGGCTTCTGGAAGAGATATTCAGATGAAGTTTCTATTTGCCCCATGCAGCCAAAAATAATACTAACTGAAACTTTTTAAGGAAGGTGGGAAATCATCTGCTTCAGAGCAAGGATGAGGATACAGCTTTCCCAGCTCTCCAAAGATTATCACGATGCTAAGAAATTGTGGGGTAAAATTTCTCCTACCCTCTCTCTCCCCCAAAAAAGGATCTGCACAAGAATGGCCAAGAACTGCTATTTTATAGAATTGCTTTCAATAAACTTCCCTGAGTGCACATCTCCCAATTTGAAAATTCAAAACCTCACCGATCACAACATTTAGAATTAGCCATTTCTATTACAATTGTACCTATTATCCCTTTGAGGACTTCAGTGCCTTTTGTCCACATTTTTACAACTTCAGCTAAAATTATAAAGAAACAAATAAAAGTGAGATAAATAGGAAGATGCAGCTCTGATCTGAACAAGTTTTTATCAGCTTTGCTCATCACTTGACCCTCTTTTGTCAGACAGAAGTGAATAGCCTTTAAGGATAATTATTAGGGATTTAAAGGCAGTGAGTTTATAGATTTGTACAGAGCTTCCCCTCACCTTGAAGAAATATGAAACTGATGGTGTGATCTGCTAAGCCATGGGGACTGAATGCTGACAAAACCAGGAGAGGACACCACATAGTTACAGCACTTCTACTTTCTTCTGTGCTCAGGAAGCCAAGCTGTGCGTGTTAGAATACAGACAGAGGTCTGGAACAGAGGCAGGGCACTACAAACTGTCTCTGTTCCCTGACTAAGAGCATCAGGCCCCAAACATGAACAAGCTAAAAGTGAGACATTGCATTAAACAGCTTGGATATTCATAGCATCTCACCTTGGGGGAGATGGAAGAGCCATTGAGATTTGAAGAGATCACCCCTTAAAAGTGGTAGTAACAGGAGAGCATACCTTTGAAGAAGAAAAGCAGCTGTTTGTACTGCTGTGAAAACTTACATGCACATCTGGGGTTTCATACAAAAAGATTTTATTTGTATTTCATATGAAATATATTTTATTCCAAAGTATTTGCCTAGTTTAGAAGGGACATGTATTCAATTATTATTTTGATTAAAGAAGTAATGAGGTGACTTAAAAGCATTAGTTTAAAATTACAGAGTTTGATTTTTGTAATGTTTTTAAATACATAGTTTGGACAAATGCACATGTAAGCAGCCCCCAAGCACATCCCAGTAACAGTACCTGCCAAGTCTTATGTGCTAAACATGAAATTCATTCTTTTGACCTTGTTCATGCACTCCTGCTGCAAGAGCTCAAGCATTTACTGTGTGGCGCTGCTTCTTCTCTCCAAGTCCACAACCTCATGTGCTGCATGCCAGGATCATCAGCCAGGCTCATGCAGTGGGACCCAGATGCCAGGGGGGCAGTGACAAGGGCAGCTCAGGCAGCTGAAGAAGCATGGGACCTGCAGGGCTGGTCTGTCTCTGTCATGGGAGAGACATCCAGCTCCCACTCACAGGGCTTACATCTTGGGATTCCAATAAACTGAGAGGACTGGAGCATGTAGGAGGGATTGACATGTGGAAAATCAAATATGGAGGGGAAACACTTCTTTTATGATGCACAAAACCCATTGGTGTGGTCAACAGATGGAATGTAGCCAGATGCTCATTACAGCAATGCTATTGACATTGCTACAATTAAGGTAAGAGTCACTGTTTCCACTGTAAACTCCTGTTTGCAAGACCTTATAAATTGGCCGTAAAACTTCACTTCAGGCAGAACCTTAACACACAAGGTCTCAGCATTAAAGTATGTTTCACATATATTAAAAAAAATGGTGTGCCTTTCAGATTACATGGTAGCTCAAAACAGGTTTCTCATTCTTGTTCTAGCATTCTCTGCACTCCTTGCACTCAGAAAAACCTTTGTGTCTACTGAGTAGAATGATGGAATTTTCCACTCTAATTACAATTTTCCATAGTTGGGAGCAGTTCCATTTCTTATTTTACTATCGCATTAATAAGCTAAGTCGTTAGCATTGGAAAACTGGTTATCATCTTTTGAAACAGTATTTGTAATTCACAACAGCTCCTATATATTCATTTAACATAATCAAAAGGATGCATTATAGTTTTTGAGTCTATTTTCCTCACATAAACACTCCCCCTCAATGTAAAAAAAAATCCGCTAGTTAATACAGTATGTTATCCTTTGTCCCTGAAAGAGGGGAAAAATTTCCTTGGATTTCAACAGGAGCAGATCCAAGCTTTCAAAATACATGGGTGCATTACACTATAATTACTTCTTATTTATGGAGTGCTGACAGTAGGCTCAGTGCTGTGCAAACAAAAGAAGACATGGTCCCTGCCCCTTGGGGCTTGCAATCTGAAAACACAACAATTGAGGCACATAAAACATCAAGTGGTGATACAGTCCACAGTGGAACACTAACGTGCTTGTTTTCCCATAAATAAATTGCTTTTTGGGAGTGGAAGGAAAAGGGGCAGATAGTCTTCTTCAATTCGCTCTTTAAGAGAGGATTTGAAAGAATTCATATTCCTTGCACCCTGACTTCCAAATTCCCCACCAAGTACGACTGTGAGAAAAACAATATATAATATGTAAGGAGTTAGTAGACATTATAAAATAAAAAAAATAAAGTCTGCATTCCCTTGGGAATGCTACTGTATGCTTGCATTGAAGAGCACACATCACTCTATTTCTGCACAGAATGGATCTGCCTCTATACACACACACTACTCATCATGGCTGGGAGTCAGAGCAGACAAGGGACTTTCCAGTAGAGATTCTGTGCTTCTGAAACTTGGATGGAGATAAACAAACCAGTGCATTTTGTCTTTAAAGAACAACTGCAGGCAGGTTTTCTAAAGCTCAGGAATGGCACTGGTCTAAGTGCTCCAAGACAGGGCCCATTCCAGCAGCCCTCCAGGAGACAGAGAACATTTCATTCCATTCCCTTCAAGGCACATTCCAGGGACGCTCCCAGCAGACACAGACTCACCCTATACTACAGAGCAAGTTCTTGGTTTAGAGCAGTCATTTTAAACTTAATTTAATCAGACCAGCTGCAATTCAAACATTAGTGGAAGGCCAACCACTTCTTTCTCCTGATTTTGTCTCCTCTGGCCAGTGATAGCTATACCATGGGCCCTGTATGTCTTCCCACTGCCAAATTAAGCAAGGAAAAATGTTGGAAACAGGAAGACATTTTGGCACATGCAACACAATCCCGCTAAAGTGCTGCTATTAATGCTTCTGGAGCACTCCCCAGTTGTGTACATGACAAAATCCAGTCAAAACTTTGTAAGAGCAAGATCCTGCAGCTTGTAAGCTCCACATGCAAGTGCCTGAGAGTATGGCTTTGCATTCTTCACATAAACTTCTTATGACCTGTGGCTTATGGCTGGATATAGTTTTTAAATTAATCCAGCCTTAGTTATTTATCACACTGGGTCAGTGACAAGTTTTTAAAAAACTATTCCTTAAATAAACATTTACACTGTTAACTTATTAGACTGTAATGTCTTCCCAGAATTATATGGTGGTGGTTTAGTTGTTTTGTTGTGGGTCTGGGTTTTTTTAAGACTGAAACCTAAAATTTTACCTATCCTAGAAGTGATCCTCCTTTCCATTTATTTATTTTTTCTACCCTGTCTGTCATTGGTGAAATCAAATTAATGAAAGGCAAATGACATTAGTAACAAAAGAATTAATGTCTAGGGAGTACCACAAGAAACTATACATAAGAAATAACAACAATGAAACAATATGAAATAATGTGCAAGGTTAGTTGTTTACTGAAATGGCTCCCCCAAGAGGAATGTAGGGGCTTGGAAAACGAGCACATTGTAACTGAAGGATGTTGGTGCGGGGGAGATGACACCCCTGCCCATGGCAGAGGGACAATGACAAGGCCTTTGAGAGCCCCTTCAACCCAAACCATTCTACGACTGTGATAAAGCAGCTATGGCAGACTAACTCAAATTTGCAGGTTTTCTCATCCAAATAATGAAACAGTACACTAAATAAACTTCAGTATAATTACAGTAGGGTTGAATATTTTAGAAGACACAGTGGAAAATCGAGGGGGAGAAAAAGAAGAATTTGTGCTGACTGCACTTTGCAAATAGCAAAGGGAAAGAAAATGTAAGTGAACACCGTCCCTACATCTGCACTGTTTCCGAAAGTTCTTCCTCTGCTACCCCCCAATATTATGATTAAGCCCACTTATGCTACTTAAGACATCTTTGCACTGTTACTACATTCAGAGGCAATGAAGAGTGTTATTTACACACTGATTGGAGGTGGATGTACATGGTGCCTAGAAATATAAACTGTCATGAGGGACATCTTAAGGATAAAAAATGAGATTTAAGTCAACACAGATAAGACTCTATCCAAACTTAAATACAGCCCATTCACAAAGAGGCATTTGCAAGGTATGTATAGATTGATTTTTACCTTGAAAATACTAGAAAATCCTCAAAGAGCTTGAACAGCAAATAAAGAATGGGAAAATACATGGTGGGATTGAAGACACAGAAGATGCTTTGTGCCCTGTGAGTGTATTTGCTATGACTGGGCACACACTGCCAGGCACAAGAGCCACACGTGAGTCCTCCCCTGTTCCTGCTGGCCACTGTACCCTGCTGAACAGAATCTGCCTCCTCCTGCTCCTGGAAATGCTGTGCTGGGGATGAAGGTCACTACATTCTGCTGACCTTCGATATTGTGATTTTTTTCTTCCCCTAAAAAATTCTGTCTCTGATTCTGTTGCATTCCTTACAGACGCTCCCTGTTAAAAACAGTTATTCATACATGCAATATACATAAATGACTTTAACATAAGTACTGGGGAAAGATTCATTAGTAAGCAAACAATGACTAAATCAAACCACTTTAAAAGAAAACCACAACAACCATTTGGACATCTCTTGTAAGAACACATGAAATAATCTCATGCAAAATTCATGCCTACAGACTTGCCAAATACCATGAGTTGAGTGTTGGTTTCACACATCTAAGCAAAACAATTTAACTGCAATTTTCAAGACTATTTTTAAACCTCTAACATTAGACTAAATTCGGTCATATTAAGATAAAAGAATCAGTAAATAAAGAAATCTGCGTAAACTACATTTTTTCCTAAAACATTTTTTGTTATTTTGAAGACATATAAAATTCAGCATTGTAATGAAGCACTTCTGAGTTTTCATCGTCTCAGATGTCTTTTTCTCTTCCATGTTAGGGGATTGTCATGGCAAGCTAGGGAGTTTGCTGTGACTTCTATTGTTTGTATTGAGATCTGCAGGACCAAGGCTTTAAACTGTAGGTCACCCTTTGGAATGTAAATTAGAGCAGACCAATGGCTGTCACTTATTTATATATTTTCGGCTTGTTTAAGTTTCAAATCCTCTTTTCTACAATTGGAATGGCCCATTATGTAGAACTAATTCTATTTCCCTCTACTTTGACTTCACTCATTGTGCTGCTTAGTTTTCTCTGAAAAGTCTGTACATATTTATGATTGTGACAAAAAGAAAACTTTCCCTGTGTTTAAAATAATGGATATTTAAATCCAATCCTAGTTCAAGTGTAAGCATCTTTAATACATTTAAACTTTAAAATATTTAATGCATTTCTACATAAAGACATCTGTTCCAGAGATTAATCTACCACTGAAAGAAATGTTTTATTAATGCCAACTGAAAAGCAATTGACTTAACTACCTGGAACAGGATACAAAACTCTCTTACAGAACTCCCCTTTTTGCTCCTTGCTGGGGTTGGCTCAGTCACAGGGAAAGGAGGAATCTTATCTTTTCTTTGATAAAAGGCTATTGCAGATACCCTTCTGATATCCAGGAAATATCATGTCTAATGAATAGGCACTTTGTTGCTGAAGTTCAACTTCTGGTTAGAAATAATTTTTCAAGTGCCATATATAAGAAATGACAACTGAAATCTATCCAAAGAGAGACTAGTCTGAATGACTTACAGCTGGCAATGATGGGAAAAAGCCATTTTTGTTATGCCAAATCAGTAGAGACATGACAGGGTGAATTTGTATTTGACCTTTGAAGAATGGGTTATGTAGGTAAAATCCAAAGACCTCATGTTAGTGAGCTGTTTAGGGGAAACAAAACCCTCCAGATTGGTTGAACACATTAGAAAGCCAAACTCCTTGGACTATTTTTTGTTTGTTTTAGCAGCACGTTCTTAAACCAGCACCAACATGCAGTAACTCTGAATATTTCGCTGGATGCCAGTGGCCATAGTTTTATAATTGCCTTCAGTTTATCTGCTCTTCTGCTAAAAGTGAACATCCTGCCTTCCCATGTCCCCTCTCCCTGAGCCTCCCAGGCACAGATTGCAGTTCTCATCATTGACCTTCTTTGGCTTCAATGTACTTTTTGCAGCTGGTGAGCTGGATAAACTCACTGATTCAACAGAGCAATTTTTTTTTTTTTTGTAAGGGTTAGTGTTCAGCCAGATCTGCAGGCTGAGCATAAGTACTAATAATGGCAAAAAAGGACCCAGGAGTCAAGGGAAGGGCAGGAGCATCCTTCACAGACGCACCAGTACACTTAGACCAGCTTTCACATTTTGTACTTCCCATATACACTGGTCTGTCTCTTCTTTTTCATGCCTAACTGATGCCTTCTGAAAGGTATTTTTTTGGTTATTCATATCATATGGCCATAAAACAACAAGCTAAGATGAATTAGAATGTCTTACTCTCCTATAAAATATTAAAGAAGTTTGCAAGTTCCTTTAATTTTTGTGTTGTGAAGGTAGAAAAATGGACAAGGCAGGCTATTGATAAAGGATTGTAAAGCTCTTCTTTAGGAAAGATTCCAGTTAATAATTACTGCAAAATTACTATAGCCTAATAACAGCCTTATAGCTGGATAACACTGAATTAGTTACCATCACCTGTGATCTGAGGTCTTAACAGACACCAAGTACTACTGTATACTTGGCCAGTACAGTATTATTAGAAATCTAAAGGGAAAAATCAAGAGAAGACAAAACTCAGGGTTTGCAAATAGAGAAAAGAGGTTCATTCATAGGGTTCTTCTGAGTGCTCTAATAAATTCACATCCCAAAGTGCATTAGCACTTGTGGCGTCATCAGGAAGTTATGTGCAGAATTCCCCTCACAGCAGCTCAATCCCACATAGAAAAAGGGCATTCAATGATCTGTAGATATGCAAGATATACAGGTAAGAGTGATTCTTAAATTCCCTGTTCCTGACTGACTGCTGATGAACTAAAGTCTCTTTGATACAAGCCCCAAGTTCTCCTGCTGAGAAGACTCATTTAAATTTAATTTGTGATGCCAGCAAAGACCTTTCAGTTACATCTGGTGCTTTATT
This sequence comes from Irena cyanogastra, assembly GCA_013397155.1. NCBI lineage: Eukaryota > Metazoa > Chordata > Aves > Passeriformes > Irenidae > Irena > Irena cyanogastra. Next base: position 524,450 of record VWZV01007991.1, read on the forward strand.
ATAACCTCTGAATCTTTGCTTCACCTTTGCTGGCATGAAAGGCAGATAGACAAATGCATGAAGTATTATTCTCACTTCTGTACTCCCTGTCTCTATGTGTCTATAAATTTCACTGACCATATACTCTGAGTTCTTGGTAAAATATCTCAGTCCAAACAAGCCTAATCTAACTCTGAAGTCAGCACTGCTTCAAGCAGGAATGTCACCTTAAGTAAAAATCTGTTTATGCTAACATATAGTGGAAAATTTATACAAAATGTTAACTGCTGAACTTTACGTGAAATCTGTCTGAATTGGACCAAGTGACACAGCACTCCACACCATGAATCAAGTTTGGTTCAGGAAACATTTATTCCCCTTTGTCCATCAATGAACACGCTTTTAAAAGGGATCTGAGCTGCCACTTGGTTTGGAAGCACCCAGACATGAGGGTGGTTTATACACAACTGCCTGTTCTCTGAGAACATAAATCAGCAGCAATTTTTTGGTATTACTCTCTATGTACACGTGCACTGCTCAAGAGCATTATCTGAGGAATTCCCTGGAGCTGCTTTCTACATCCATGTCTGTCAGCTTTTCCCCTCGAGCAGAGCTACTCCTTCCCTGCAGCACCACCTGAACCATGCCTGTTCAAAATTGTCACTCCCATGTAACATAATCCCAGCCAGAATTCACATGCAAGATGTAATCTCAGCAAGCCCCTTGGAACATCTCTGAAATGAGTAAAAGCCTGCATTCTCCCAAGGGAAGGAATCAATGCGATAACAATGTCTCAGGTGGGTGTCTCATCTGTCCACATGAGAACCTGCCAGCAGAACACTCACTCACAGTGTAAGATTAAACCACCTGTATAATCTGTCATTGGAAGGAAGAGGAACTCATTCATTTTCCAAAGCTTGTCTTAGACTCTCAGTTAAACCTTTCACATTTTCATGCCTGTATAGAAACTCAAAAAAACGCATTTCACAAAGTAAATAAAAAATCAAATTTTGCTTACAAATTCCTGTTTAGTTTTGTCTCTAAAAATCTACTTCCATTCATATCCTTCCTTCAGAACAAGCATATAAGGTTTAACTACTAAAACAAGACATGAAAAGCTCCATTGTCTTTAAATTGTGACTATTTTTCTCTTAAATTAACAAATACATATCTGAAAATACAAGTCACCTTTGTGCATTAACACTGATCAGATGTCCAAGTAATTATTGACAGTAATACAGAAAACATTATATTTCCAAGATAAACTTCAAATCAGAAATCCAGTTAGCAGCTTTATTTTAATGCAGGCTAGTTAAAGTTCCACATGAAACAGCATAAACCAACCAAATAGACAACCATATCTTTATCACTAAAAAGCAAGTATTTCCAGGAAAATACATCTACAGCTCAATGTAATCAAAAATACTATTTCATAATGTCTTCTGTAATTAATTTTTTTCAAATTTTACTTTAGGAAATCCTTTGCACTGACATTTTTCTCATTAGTGTTCTTTAAAGATAAAGAATTTATGCCTCAAAAACTACCCTCAAAAACTACCTCCTGGGAAGCAGAGATCTCTGCGTTGTCTCCCCACAGGATCAGGAGAGGTTTCCAGTTAAGAATTAAAGAAAGACAAGTCAGTGGCTAAAAAAAAGGCTTTCTAGAGGAAATGAATATAAGCCAATTCTGACAGCTCAGCTAATCACTTGATTAATCATCTTCAGAAACAATATTAGAGCATGTGACAGTAGTTTATCTTTGTAACATCTGTCATCCAGACATGTATCCACCCACCCTTGAAACCAAGTATATATGAACCAAGACACAAGCCACGCCTCATCTTGGGTAAAATCAACAAAAGTTAAATAAAACTATCAGTGGGATTGAATAGTTTAGGAAAAAAATTAAAACACACTGACTCCAGCAAAAAATACAATGCAGACTTTTAAGTGAAGCAGAATATCAAGAAAATGGCTGCCTTAGTTAGATTTGACCCTGAAGAGCAACAATTTCATGAAAATTGTGGTGACCTAAAGACAAGCTGAAAATGGTGGCACACCCAATATGACAGCACACAACCTAACATATTCTTTTGTCAGAGGCAGGGTTATCATCATGATTTCACAATGAGTAAAGCAACATATTGGCATGAAAAGGAGCTGGCTTGAATTGTCCATGGTCAGACCAGAGCAGCAGAAACCAGGCTATGTCTCTCTCATCTCATGCATCCTTCACAGCACTGTGCAACCCTGGTGCTGCTTTACCATCACTTAACCTATATAGGCAGATTTTTTTGACTCACTGGGAAGCATCAAACTTTTCTCTTTATCTATGACTCTTGCATTCAGCACAGTAGAGGAGTAGTGTCCCCTAGAATGCAATTTGAAAATTTCCTGTCAGGGCGTGGGCTGCTGGAGGTATATAAGCATGGAGCTCTAATTCCCCAGAAGCAATCTTCCCCCCAAAACTATCTGTGCCTTCTTCTAGCACAAAATCCCAACCCCAGCTTCCACCCTGAGCCAAAGGCACACCTATGTAACATAAGGTAATACCTTGCTTTTATTAAGGTATTAACCTACACCTGAATGTTTGACCAGCAGAAGCAGCACAGCTTTGCAACCTGAGGAACATCTCAGGACAACCTGTGTCTCTACTGTCACAAAATTTTGTCTCCATAAGGAACAAAATCCTTGAAGTCCTTCATTAAATTCTGCTTTTGTTATGGAATCACAGTTTGTGAGCATTAACCTTGGAAATTACATAAATTCACGTTCCAGTAAGAAGACAGAAATCAGTAACTTGCTGGAAGAAGAAATTGTTGTCATCCACTTCACCTAGGGGGAATTTTTTTGTGGTCATTATTTTAGGCAGTACAATAAAGCACACAGTAAGCATCTTTCCTTGCTCCAAGAAACACACTGAAAATCAGCTCAATTTCATTAAGATTGATCCTATGGGAACAGTGCAGTTCCCCATGGCAGAGGCTACCTGGGAAAGTGGGGTACAGGTAATGCTTAAAGATGTCTCACTTATTCCAACAGAACAGGGACCAGTTCACAGTCTGCAGTCTGCGCAGCTGTATCAATTTCTAAATAAAATCCAGCAGGATGCTTTCTCCAAACCCTAAAATCAACAGTGTATCACTTTCCTCTGAGGATGCCTGTTACAACTTATCCATGATACATAAGGTTTCTTGTCTTCTGACACACATCTGCTTCTAAGTTTTTTATCAGTCACTCCTCCATACTGTGCACTTTGTTAAATCATCAAAAATCCCTGATTTGTGTTTCAAAGGAAGCACCATACTGCTTAAAAATTATGCTAAAATATGAACACCATAGATGATCCTGCTAGAATGAACATATGCCTTTTTGATTCCATGGACTTTTATTTTCATAGTTTAAGATGCAAATATTTTTGACCAGGGATAAAGCAAATAGAGGGAAAGCAAATGAATGTGATATCAATGCTACTGAGAATAATTCTTTTTTAAAAGCACCACTATTATTTACAGCTTGGAAAATAAAAAGCAGAGACCAACTGAGGTGTCTGTTTTTTAATTCACAGTATGACAAAATGATTACCAGGTGTCAATCCAAGCATGCAGCTGATGGGCTGGGTTCAGAAATCAGGTGGGAATTTTTGCAAATTGTTTTCAGAAATTGAGATGGATTACTTTATCCCTGGGAAGTGAAGTCCCACCAGAAAATGCTACCCAGCCATAAATGCAACAAGGACTTGAAAATGGAGCCTTTCAAGACCAGGCTCACACCTGGGAGCAAAGCAGAGACATGAGCCTAAACTGGGTGGCAAAGCTACATACACAAAATTTCAAAATGAAATTTTAACCTTAAATTCTAACACTGACTCACCTTTGGAAATAGCAAACAAAACATAAAAAAAACATAAAAAACCCCAAACAAAACGTATTTCTTAATACAAGGTGTGAAAGCCATCAATAATAATGTGAATGACTTTTTACACTAAAATATGGGGGGAAAAATGGGATTTTTTACTAACTTGTATAGAAATACAATGTAATTTTAAAACTTGAGATCTTTCCACCATACAATGGATTTAGGTACTCATCCCAGCAATATTCTTTCAACATTTTTAATTATTGCTATTATTTAATATTGAAATTTCAAAGAGAATTATTTATCATTGAAGAAGAGTCAAACTAATTCAATTTTTGTTTAAGAAAACAAAGCTCCATCTTAGCCCCCCACATGGTAAATAAATAAATAAACAGTATTTTTATGTTTATGGCAAGTTGCCAATGCTTAAATTGGCCTCCTTGAGAGGCTGATAGAGCTGTTTAGTCACTACCACTTTGTTTGAAACACTGAATGAAAACCAGGGAGGCTAAAAATGTCTTGGTTTACATTCACTAATACAAAAGAGAGAAGAAAGAGTGATAATGGATACAGTGAGGGTAGCTATGCCTAAATACTTTAGAGTCAGTCTCCTTAAAAATAATGTAGGAGGGAAAAAAGAGTCTTAAAAACCTCATTGTTCTAATTGCTTTTCATGGGGCTAATTGGTTGGAAGCGACACTGGAGCTTCTCAAAAATGAGCTACAGTCTCATTAAAATTTTAAAGGATTTAAAATAAAGCATAATTTCTTTATCTCATCCAAATTCATTGTGAATTCTTTGCTCTCCTATAATGACCCCACAGTATTTCACCAAACAGCTCAGGATTTTCCCACTATGAGGGCTCCAGTTCACTCCATCTTTTCATTCCCCTTAAAGCCTCTGCAGAATATGAAGTTGTTTCATGATAACAGGCTCTGGGAGCCCCAGAAAGGAGCAGAAGGAAGAGCCTGGAGTAGAATGCTTACTTCAGATTTCTTGTTTACTCTGTCCAGCTACTCACATTCTTGAGTGTACTGCAAGTTTAAAATACCAAAAAGTTATATATTTCTTATTTTAATTGCAATACAAGGATTAGAAACTGATCATCATAGAGAGAAACTAAACCCTACTGAAAACAAGTTTGTTGGTTTTTTTAGCTTTGACTGCAACTGAATATAAAGTTTTGTTATTTTGAAAATGTTTTGACATGTTGAATTAAAGCTGAAATACTATTTCTAACACAGTAAAACCTCATATAGAGATGAACTAAAAAATTTACTGGTTCAATGTCATGGCAAGAAAATCTGGCAGTGATACATATTTTTTGAAGTCATTAAAAAGCTGGGAGATCAGTTTCTCACCTGATGTATTGTGTGGAAATACACCTTACAAGACCCATTTACTCTTAAAGCAATTTCAATGACATCCAGTGGATTGAAGCAGACACTAGAAGCAGTAATCAATTTTCAAAAGAATGTCATTCACCATTGTACACAACCAAAAATCAAATGAGATCAGAATAAACCAGTTCTGACCATTTCTTCAGTCCTGCTTATATCCTAAAAATCCTCAATATCTGCCAGAGCACTTTGGGGGGCATATCACCAAGAGACTATTTGTCTAATCTACTTCAAAGCATTCTAAATTAAGAAACAGAAATTTTCCTGTAAATTTTCATGTTCCTTATCTTCATTAGTATTTTTCATCAGTAAGGCTCACTTCCCATTGTGGAGAACACAGAAGCAAACTTGCTGTAAGTAATTGTTAATCACAAGAATCACAAAGTACAAAATGGTCTGTGAAAGAAGGGCTCCTTGGCAGCAACTGTGAAAACTGAACCAAGGTACCTGAGGATTAATCTACTGCTGAATGTGGTCCTACAAGTGCAGTTTGGAAAGGAAGATGAAAGAAGCTACAGCTGGCCAACCACAAATCACTTCAAATACCAAAAATAAAAAGAAAAAAAAAGGACCAATAAATCATCAAAAAGGCAAATCATAATCATAAGGAATGACAAGAAAAAATCCTATAAAACTAGTACCGAGGGTCAGATGAGATCCCCTTATTCTGTGCCTTTTATTCTACAATGACATGGGTGTAGTTGTCTCAAGAAGCAGAGCTACGTGCAGAAAAATTTCTTGAGGTTTACATGACTTACAAGAGTTTAATTTAAATCAAGTACAAAGCTCAGTTTCAGCATCCCTTATTAGCAGCCATGCTACAAAGACCAGCAAATTGGGAGGTAAAGCTGCTTTAGCAGTGATGCTTATCTGACTTCAACACATCTTTCTTCATGTTTCAATCAAAGAACAGCTGCTGTCATCCTCCTGAGAAAACAGTGATAACAGAACAGGGAGCCAGCCCTAAAACCTGCTAACACAGGAGCCTTTGTGGAAATAACTCATCTGCCCTTAAACTTCACACACAGCAAAGCTTGTGACTGAGGTGGAAGCATGGAGGTAGCTGGGACATTCCTTCGAAGCCCTGTGCTCCCTTTTCCAGAAGGACTGCTTGGAGCCAAGACCTTGTTCTCCAGCTGCTGCACCTTGATCTCCAGATGTCAGATTAAGGCCTTTTCTGATCTAGAGATGGGGCAACTGAGAGATGTTTTAAAAACTTCCATTCTATTTTCAGTCTCATGAGAAGGGTGAGACAATACAGATATTATAATTTACTATATCATAATCACAAGCCAACTATTTCTTAATTCCAATAAACTATAAGTGTTTCTTGGCCTATCAGCTTTAGCCATACCATGCTGTAAATGCCTTAAAGCCAATCATCTAAAATTACCCCGTGTAAGTTCTACTACAATGCATCTTTCATGGTTCTATTTCTCCAAAGTATCCAGTCTTATTTGCAAGGCCATCCTTTGAAACTTTTTTCTAGCTCCATTTCTTTCTCAACAATGTCTGTCCTAGTTCATGGCATTTCTAAGTCAGCATTTCTTATCTCAAAATTTGCATACAGATGCACACACTGTGAGCCTTCTGTCAGGCTTTGAGAATTCTCTACAAATCCATTTCCTACAGCCAGATAACCACAGGGATGCTCTGTGAGCAGCCAGCCTGTCAGAATGATCACAAACTACTAAATCCATCAGTGCCCCACCAAAACCTTTAAGACAAAGCATGGTGTGTCTTAATATTGACAATCATATTAGCAAAAAGTTATTTTTAAAATAAACCATTAAACTGCTATTTTGTGGGTTTGTTTTTTTTTTTTTTGTTTTGACTGAGAACAGTTTTGTGAGTTTGGGGACTTTTTAATAGGTGTAAAAATTAATTCTACTCTTCAGTGAATTATTTGGAGAAACATGTCCCCTTAGGAAAAAGATTTAAACCCTAGTAGTTTCAGTAAAAAGAATGTTCTACATCAAATACAGTAGTGAAAAGAAATCACTTTAATGGTAGGACAGTGCATTGAGACATCATGTCCTGGGGAAAGGAGGGAATTCCTTGGACTCGCTACCTATAACAAGGATCATCTGTAGTTTTTCATTTGGTGCAGATGAGAAGAAAGTGAAAGTTTTATAAACATAACACTTCAATTGATCTAATTTTATTCAGTTTCTATATGAATGAGATCTGTGTACTTTTTAAAACATAGTCACACATTTTCTTTAATACATGCAAAACATTAAAGCCCTCAAAAATTTTATAAAATTTACAACTAAGGAATGAATTAATTTTAGGAGGCTGAGTACCGTTCTCCTCTCAAAAGAAGATAGGGAAAATGAAAAGTGAAAATCCTTTTAGGATTTCACATCATTCCTATAACTTCCAGGAAATAACTGCTAACACATAAAATCTCTAAAGATTTAAACAACAAACCACAAGCACCAACATATCGACCTTCAACCTAAAATAACTTTTACTGTATATTGACCTTCCTCATACAGTTGTTTCTTTGCCTTGATAAATAAAACAGAATATTAAGCACGCTGCATACTGTACCTTTGTTAACACAAGAAATTCCCATGAAGAAATGTGTGTGAGGAACACCTCAGAGCTGGATGTGCTCACTTTGCCAGTTGCTAACCACTTTGGTAAGTAAAACTTCCTGCCAACATGAACAACTGGATCCTTTGGGAGGGAAAGCTGGCGTGCTGTGCCTCATCACCCTGGCCCTCCCACCACACAGCAGCTAAAGGGACATTGAGCAGCACCTACCCCAGCACACACATGCACTGCCTGAACCCTGGGGGACAGCAGCTGGGGCACTGCTCCTGACTGTGGCCTTCACAAGCCCTTCCTTCTTTCCCTGCCTCACAGAGGATGCTGCTGGTCAAGCTGGTCTCACAAAATAATAAACACTGTTGGACTGCGCCTGCAAGAAGCGCGCGACCCGTACAGCTCCAAATGCAAATGAAATGGGGTGGGCAAATGCCAGATGGATTTGCATTCATGTGGGTTCAGCTCAGGTATGAGTGATTGGAATGATTGACTCTGAAAGCTTCCAGTCACTCTGTGTAAATAAGGATGAATAAAAAAAAGTTGGCACCCCTGCTCAGTCTCTGGAAGAAGAGTCAAGCCAACTGGCCAAAGGAATTTAGATCTGGACTTCCTTGAACACGTCAGGATAATAAAATAGTCCATTAAAAATATATCTTAATCACTGAAGAAAGAGCCATGACACGCATTCTTTCAACCTCAAATGTTGATATATTTCTTTTTCAATGCATGCCAAATTTTCAAGCTTTCAGAAAATAAAATAGTTAGGAAAGTGCTAATCTAATTAGCACAATATATTTACAACTTGGGCTTAGAGTGTGCTTGCAAACATAAGATAAACCAAGAAAACATAGCATGTATGTCCAGGCAATTAATGAGTTTTCTTTGAAGTTGTTGTAAATGGGAAGCAAGTGCAAATATGCCCTTAGAGAACCAGGAAGTCATGCCAGAGGGCATCTCGTCATTTTTAAAATATTGTTTTAAACACGCAGATTGACCAGCTGATTAATTTCCAGTGATGACACTGCAGGTATCCTGGGGTTTTTTTAGCTCAATGGCCATATTGTAATTTATTGAGTGCTAGATAACCTACCAAATTCCTACCTGGAAACTCAATAAACAGCACTGTCCTAACCACAAAACCAAAATAGCTGAGTTTATACTTTTAAGACTTCTGCACAACAAGCTGCCTTTTTACTAAGTGGCAAACCCTTGGGAAAACACTACAGACCTGATCTGGAATCTGGGAGAGCTGATTTCAGCCTGGACATAAAGACAGCTTAAATTTGGTGAATCAAACCCACTCACAGTTTTTTAGCATTGGGAATTCTTTGATGGTGTATGGGCATTTTGGTCATGTTCTTTACCATGATACAGCTCTTTCACCACAGTAATGCAAATAGTGCACAATTCTAAGAAAATCAGAAGAAAAGGGAAATTTAGTAAATGTCATTTAGTAGTCAAATGGCAAAAAAGCAGCTATTAAAAGAGTATATAGGTTCTTGCATAAGCATGAGAGCCCTTCATCTGCTCTCAATGACAGTCTGTAAAAACAACATTATAATAAATGTAAATGTATGTTATAGTAATTCAAGGAAATCAGTATTTTCAAATACAGATATAAAATTATGTGCACCAAATGTATTGATGCTTAATATACATTTGATTCATTATTTCAATCTGCATGTGTGTTCTGGCCTTTGTTCAAAAAGGGGAAAAAGTGGGATTTGGACATGTAAGCCTTGGTGCACTACATCACACTGCACTCCAGTTTCATGCTGAGATTTTTTTATGACATGTTAATTTTGTTTTAAAATGGAATTCTTTCTGCTAAACCTGTAAAGCTTTTGATTATTGACTCCAAGCACAGAGATTTCACATCATAAAGTTATTTAAACTATGTGCACACCCTACAGATTAGTATGTGCCAAATTCCTCCATTGTTTCCAAATTTTTGTCCTGCTTTGGATATCATACACGCTGTCCTATACAATATAATGTTGTCTCTGCCAGAAATTGCTAAAGTGAGAACAAGTGTTCAAGGCTCATTTCTGCAGTTGCCTTGGAAATTGGCAATAAGGATCCAAAATTCCTTCTCTACCACACACCCAAAGTTTTGAGTCATTCCTGATTTCATAGGAGTAGATTTATACTGTGCACTCTGTATTCACAGACTCTCTCTTAAATCTCTTTTTTGTGTTCTACAGGAAAACAGACAAACAGAAATTAGGAAGCACACACTTGTTTGAAGGGAAAACAGTCAGATGGATTCCTATGACCAAACTACATTTGGAGTGGACTTGAAAGTCTGCCAAGTAGCAGCCCTTGACTTTGGGGAGTGAGGAGTCCAGCAGACAAGGCCCAGGCTCTTAAAAATGAAAAGCAGAGTGTCAATGATACTCCATCCACACTGAGGGAAAAAGTAATTTACATTATCCTCTATACAACTTCCTACACCATCCCTGATTACTCCTCAGCTCCTGAAAATTATTTAGAATTTGTTAAATTCTGTGAAGACCTTTCAAACTTTATTCTACCAAGTGGAAAACAGAAGACAGGGTATTGTTAACCTTGAAAAGTTGAGGGGTTTAATTCAAAAACCCATTAAGTAATAAAAGTGAATCTCTAATCTTATTATATGTTATATTTTGTGTTCTATATCTAACTGTATTGTACGTGTGTGTTTCCAAATCCATTATATATGTCAGAATTCTCCATCCATTAATGGACAATTCTTTAAAAAAACCAAATTCAAAACCTAAATGCAGCCTGGCTATCTTATTGAATTTAGACATCTGACAGGAAAAATCAGGTAAGATGTTTTTTCCAGTATAGTTTCAGCTAAATGTGGGGAACAAAAGGACAATTTTTTAATCTTTCCCAAAGGGAGTAGAGCTTTTGCAAGAATTGAGAAAAAGCCGCAATGAAAGAAGAAAAGTTCTCACTGCTCATGTGATATTGGTAGCTCACAAAAGCAAATAAAGGCATCTGAAACAAATAATATCAGTTACAATACTAGTGGTTTAATAGCTTGTTGTGGTTTTTTTCCACTTAAAATTTGACCTGTTCTTCAGCTACTTTTTTTTCTATGCTCTGTTCCGTACATGACTGAAGATAATTTAACTCACTGTGCCAATTATGACTATTTCTTACTGCCCACATAGTTTTTGTCATGCTTTATTGCAGTATTGTAATCAATATAAATTGTCTAATTCAAATGGAAGAGCCTTTCAGAAGATTCATGTTTGGGCTGGCAAGACGCTCTGTATGCTACATCTCCATCCATACTAAATCCCAGGCAGTTTATTTTGCATTAAAACTTCTGTGTAGCGACTCATCCAGAGTAGCAGACAGTTTATATGTGTTAGTTATTACCTTTAGCAATGAATAAAACAACTGTTTTCTATTCTGAAAGTCAGTTTTCTAAAGCAGCTTTCACATCCATAGCCTGAAGTAATTGCCAAAACAAAAGCTGCTTTAGCACAACACAGCAAACAAAACAAAGGCAGAAGGAAAACCTCCTCCTCCTTTCTGTTCTAGACCTCTCCTCCCTCTCCTTTCCTGCTTTGAGGTTTCAGCTGTGTGCTGTTCATTTTACATACCTGTAAAAGTAAATTACAAACTGTGGTAACTTGATTATTTGGGGAATCTAACCAAATTAATTAAAACAATCTACTAGAAAAGTTAAATGATGGAATAAGGAAACAGCAGCAAAAAGTAGATGATCTATTTTACATATATTTCCTCAAGTTAATAACTGGATACCTAAGGCTGCAATAGTCATGATTTTAATTGGGAGAAAACAAGTTGATCTGGGGTAGGAATGCAGATTATGAACTATAGCAAAGCCACAGTAAACAAATGGTACTTTCAAGTGAGGTTGTCCAAAGACGAGAGGGAAAAAACACGAGAAAAGGAAAATAGGAGAAAATGGAAACAAAAGGAATTCAAAAGAATGATGGAGATAATCCACCAAAGAATAACTTGAAGAGTTGAAAGAAATGATGGCTATTTTTCTCTCAGTCCTTTGTTGTTCTCCCCATATCCTAGTTCTACCTCTAATGCTCTTAGCACACAGTTTACCTGCCCCTCTCATTGGACATAACCCAAATAACCTGTTTTGCCATTCACCTTTTCACTCCATCTCAGAAGTTCAATCCTGCCAAAACAAACTACGCCCTGCCCTAGTGCTAAAACTAACTCGGTTCTCCAGCTCCTTCCTGCTTCCCCCTGCTGAAAGCACACCCGGGCTGCAGGTCTGTCATTAATCACATACGACCATCCCAGGTTTGGAGAGGGCTCCTTTCCTCAATCTGCACTCCCAGAAAGCCAATTCCCAACTTCACAACCACTCTCTTCCTTCTCACTCCATCTCACCAAGCCAAATCTTTCCTAAAATCTTTCACTAGTGGCAGTGGGAATTAAAAAGCAGCAGCAGAAAGCCAGCGTATTATTTAGCCAAAATTGCTAAATCTTGATCCAAGTACAACTGTACAGTTTTTTGATGAAGTTTCAGTTCCTTTATAAGAATGGCAAAACCAAAAAGAAATTATTATTCTATAAGGCAGGAAGAATATTTCTGTCACCTCATCATGCTTCATTTCAGTTCCTGGGAATAGCAGTGTCTTCCTGCACTAATTTTAATTCAAGGACCACAATGTTATACAAGCTGTACTGTTGTCACAGGCATTGAAACATTTAGAAATTTTGCAGAATCCACACAATTCTTCAGGACATTAATTACCAATAAGTTTTAAAAGATCATCTACTACCAGAAACTACATCTTACTATGTTACTCATATGGTGGCCCTAGGGACTAAATTAGCAAAATAAGCCAAAAAGTTAAACACTGAAAACAAGCACAAAACCCCAAACCATAAAGGGGGACAATTTTTTTCGAATCAAAATGCAGATTTAATATCATATTGTAATATAAATTTGAACACATCCCATGTAAAAAAAAGCACCAGTTGTAACAAGATACTTGGATCCTTCCTGTTCGTGATTTAAAACTTTCTCCCCCTCCCCATTTTCATTCAGTATTTCAAAGTATTTCAAAGCAGCATCTGGGTGAAATATGCTCTAAATATTGTGATTTATTTATTGTCTGCAACAATACTTGGCATTGGGAATATGCATGCAACAACCCCAGACACCACTTGCAAAGACACTGAGAAAAGCAAGCTCTTGTAAAAGACAATTAGTTTGCTGAGCAGTGGGCAAGCAGCAACATGCACTTTGAATGACATGTCTGAGTTTCAACAGCAGCTTGCAGGAAACATTTACATTTGAAAAATCCCTACTTTGACCTCTTTTTCCAGTTTGCTTGCTGGCAGGTAGGAGTACATGACAAATGAACCTAATTGAAGTGGGCTGGGTGCCAGAGAGCACCTGATGGTGCTTTAGGTGAGAGGTCAGTGACACTGAGCACCAGCAGGTGTAACAACAGCCGCAGGCTTTCTGCAAAGGAAATGCAAACAAGAACTCGGCCCCGGGACCCTCGGGACAGAGCAGACCTGTGTGACTGGCAGCCAGGGCAGCCTCAGGAGATTGGGGATGCTTTGTCACAACCGTATGGTGACATGGCTTTGAGCAGTGCGTCACAAAGTACAGAGTCTTGAGCTAAAACCATGAAGCAACATAAAACTGGGCACTGAAGAAGAAAGCAGTTTTTCTACTATTAAAAAAAAAAAAAAAAGCCCCCAAAGACACAGAATAAGTAGTTCTGATACTCAGCACCTGTTTTTACCTTGCCACAGAGCCCTTATCTGTCATCATTTAAAAACCACATTGCTGGAACTACCTGGCCATCAGTCTTGGAAACACTTGACAAGAGGGTTAACTTCTTCTTGCAAACCCTGCACACTCTACCCACCACTTCTGGGAAGGATATAGAAAAACAATATGTAAATAACATTTTAAACCAATGTTATTCCATCTTACTAAATTACATTATTTTGTCAAACACCTCTCCTGCAGATTGGGAAGTTTTATATTCCAACTATTGCTTCTGATCTAAGGAAAAGTGATTGGCTGATAAGCAATATTTTTCTTACATTGCAGGCTTGCTAAAATTGCATTATAATACCAACAGCAATGCAAACAATTTGGACCAACCACAGTGCAGTCTTGCAACAAAGCCAATAACCAGTGCAGCTTTCATAGATTTGGGATTATTTCTTAGAATACCACATCCACACTTAATTTTTTGTATCTTTGCAATAATATTTGCATCTTTTTTGATTTTAGATTTATATATTCCATGTTGTTTTAGAATCTGGCAATGGATCTCTGTCCATTCCAAAAAATTCCATCACGGTATTAAAAGAATGTAAGAGCTCTTGGGCAACAGAATAAATACTTTAATTAGTGTTTACAGGATCCTAGTAAAAACCATCTGTATCTTATGTATACCTACATTTGATCTCACATGATAAAATTATGAAAACAAAAATACTGGGCTTCATAATTAGCTGAGTGGTCTCTGAATGATGACATGTGCTAGATCCTGCTTCGTGAGACAGATGTTTTGATTTTCTTTCACATAAAAAATATCTATACTACAATGAATTCTGAATACATTTTTTTCTTAAGATGATGTTCCATCAGGCAATTCAAGTGAGACCATTTATTAAAAAGACCCATTGATGAGATTTTTATATCATACCTGGGGTAGAATACAGCAAAGGTGTGTTATAGTTAGATTTTGGTCACTGCATTCTGATTATATTGCAAAGAGAGTAAAAACTATGAAAATGATAACAGCTGACATTCTCTCCAAAAGTTCTGGTGTGAAAGCTTGTCCTCAGAAAGTCAGTGGGACAATGACAGATTTTACTGACATCAATGTGTTGCTATGCTGTAAATCCTCCAGGATGGCGGAAGCTTCATGTGCTACATTCTTCCTCTTCAACAAACATGTATTTGGCACTTAATAAATAAAATATGATGAAAGCACGAGAAAATAAAGATTTTTATACTCAGTATTATAGTTTCAGAAAAAAAAAATAAATTGAAACACCCACTGTCATTACTTCTGAAGTAAAAACAGTCTGTGGCTTTCAGATCTTGCAGCTGGTCAAGTCTGATTCTGAGCAGCTTTTATGTAGAAAACCACGTACCACCACATCCTGCAGGGCTGTTGCACCATACTCCAAATTCATGGTGCAGTTGACTATTAATGAATTTTTCTAAATATAGAAAGCATACACAAATGAAAAATATGTAACCACTTACATGTGGAACAAGCTTTTTTTTTCTGAAAATAAAAATGCAGTTTCATAAGGTGCTTAGCAATTCTTCCTTTAGAGAAGTTCCTATTCTAAGACAATTTAGTTGCACTTACATGCATCAGATCACATAAAACCATGGAACTGAAAGCACAAAGACAGCATTTGAAATATTTCTAACATCGGTTATTGACTGAAGTTTGCTTTATGGGTGCTAAGCAGATACTCAGCTATGTCCCTCCACCCATTTAGGGGAGAATGTACTTATGTGTTAATCACCTGCTGGGTGGTGGTGGGGAATCTCTCCTTTGATCAAAGGAGACATACTGGTTTTACTTTACATCCTGTCTCTCTCGCTCTCAACTGGCCCATAGCTGGAGGGATTCATTTCAGGATTTTTCTTTATTCCAAGTATTCTGTTACTGGCTGCATACCACCACTCAAGGCATCAGGGCTAAAACCAAACACTCTTTGTGGTACACCCATATGACAGACTTCAAAATGGAAACAATATTTAAGTCAAACCTGTAAGATCAAGTTCGCTGAAACCCTGCAACGCATGAAGCTTTTGAACACTTCAGCATCAGATCAAAGTTTGACAGACTCAAGGAGAGAATCAGTACATTTAAACCCATCAATCCTCAAGGAAAACAGAGCACATTGGTAGAAGTACAGCTGACAGTATTCATTTGGTCTTGGTGCTAACAGCAGTCAAACATAGCCAGAGAGCTCATGGTTTTTTCTCTGTACTGTGCCCTTTTTCTGTAACTGAGGCAGGGTTTTCTCACTCAGCTTGTTCAGAGTACATTTTTGGAGCTACACTGCTTTCAAGAAGGAAAGACAGGGTATTTTTCTTCTGAAGAATCACTTCCAGATAAAACTTTTCAAACTTCCTTCAAGCAATAAGACTGTATCTGTGAAGCGTTTACATACAAGTTCAGTAGTTTTCATACCAAGACCTCTCTTTCCCACAAAACCAAAAGGAAAGGTATCCTAAGACACTGCAATTTTTGAACAAGTTGTCTTCACTTCTTCTAATTAAACATTAGAAAACTTACTAAGTAAAAGAGGTACATGAAAAAAAAAGGAATTAACACTCTGAGCTCTTTTCTCACTTGCAATCAGTTGCAGGCTGTTTTGGTTGACAGGTTCAATTAGAAGAACTATTACTACTAGCAGATACTTTTGAGGATTATTCATTTTCCTAAAAATGAAGAGTCATTCTAGTTCTAAATATACTTCCACCTATTAAATACTCAATGGAAATAGATTATAAGCCTCAAGGTAAAGAGATTTTCAACACTGCAACTGTAAAATAGCTTGTTTCCATTATAAAACAGTTAACAATACAACAGTTTCTTATTAAAATTTCTGCCACTGACTTTAGAAGTTACGCAAATTTACAAATGGAAAATAAAATCTCTTAGAAGATGGAATGTGTAATAGATGAATTAAAAGCTGAATGTGGTTTGGTAAAGAAATCTGGTGAAGAAAAGCAGCTAGCAAATTTCAAGCAGTTTTACAAGTTTTTTAAAAAATATCCTATCATTCATAAATATATTACAAATGAGTGCTTCAGGATCTACATAAATTTCTCAACAATTTTGTCAATCTCAGAAATAGTATGAGTGTGGATAAATTAAATAGGGTGGACAAGGAGTTTTCATTAAATCTAACCACAGATTTATATCACAGCTGCAACATAAAGCACACAAGAGAATTTAGAAACTTGGTAAAAACACTTCTTTCAGCAATATAGCATTCAAGGCAAGAAACCTTGATCATTTTTTTGCCCTGCAATTAATGTAAGTAAGGATATAATACTCAATTACTCAAAAAAAACCATAAAAGCAATCTTAGGGCACTTTCAATACAAAAGGCTTGAGCACAGTTTAATCAGAATGTTGGAATCTGTTATTACTTACCCAGGTATAAATTCCTGTCAGCCTGTAGAACCAAAGTCAGACCTAAAACCTCTGCCTGCCATAATCAAAATCATCCTAGCTAACAGAATCCCAAAATCATTAAAAACTTACCTCAGTATTTACATTCGACCCTGCCCTATTCTTAGAGCTAAAATGAATCCTCAGGAAAAGCTCACAAGCAGGCAGGCCAGCAGATGTAAGACACAACACAGAGAATGCAACTGTGCTGCTTTGATGGCTGCAGCAAACTCAGATTGAGGCCTCAGCCACACTGGGACCAGTAGCCATTCATAAGCTTCCAGATTTGTTTGAGATTTATCACCTAATTTCAAGGTCCTAGAACCATGGGTAACAAAATCAATCATATTATTAATATAATTGGCTCAGAAAAAGCTTGTTGCAAGATCTATCAAAAAATCCCAACCAAAAAAAAATTCAGAAGAACTTGTTTTCCTATAACGTGACACAGATTCACTCTCCAAAGTTACAGCTCCATGGAAAATATCATTTTATTACTGATCTGCATGCTTGCATCTGGTAGAAATATGTCTATCTGCAAAATTAACAAAGAGATTCTGATTCTGATTAGTTAAACAAGAAAATTGCACTGGGTAAATTTATATTATTTTAATAACCTGATTACCTAAATTGGTGTTATAGCCTTTGAAGATAAATTGATTTCAGGAAGGGTTCTTTTGTTTTTAACTTATGGATATAATTCTCTTTCAGACTAAGCTTTTCCACTGGAAGGTGTTAGTGCCAGTGGCTGCCGTGCCCCAGCCATCAGCTGGATGCTATCACTGCTCCTCCTGCTCCCTCATCCACAGCAGGCAAGGAGAGCCAGGCTCTCCTGATGAATGGCCACTCATCACTGCTTCTGCTAACCTGGCTCAGCTGGCTTGGAGCTGATTAGGGATTGATTTCTTCTGCTGATGGATCTGGGGGGTTACAATCTCAGCAGAAAAAGAGCAGCAAGTGGGTAATGCTGGGTGGCAAGAACTCCTCAGCTGGCACAGCTGCAGGGCTTAGGCTGGGGACAGAGTTCCTCATCCATTCAGGTGTGCTGTGGAAGGAACCCAGCTTCTCATCCCTCTCCGCCCCTACAACCTCTTCAAACCCTTCAGTAACACTGTTCAAGTGAGTAGCTTGCTCATTTCAGTAAAAAAGTTCTGGTTCAAGGTAAAACTAGTACATAACCTGCGCAGCTAGCTTGGCTGGCTTTGGCAGACCTCAGAGCCAAGCTGAAGAAGAGCTCGCGGTCTGGCCAGCCAGATGTGCTGAAAGGCTCCAGGAGGGAACCAGGGAAATAATCACAGCTCTTCTGGAAATCAGACCTATACACATTTTCACTGGTTAATTTTCTGTAAAGCAAAGATCAAAACAGGAACAAAATGAAACAGCAAGGTTCTGCCATTTCTGACATGCAGGGACATTCCACCACCACTGGAAATGAGCAGTTAGCCCAAGAGATTTTTTGAACAAATAAGAACATTGATGCCAGAACAGATGACTAATCAGAGTGGGACAGTATAGTGAAATCAGAGATATTAACAGGCATTTCTTAGCTATTTCTAGTTCATTACTTTACATTAGTATTTACTAGCTGAGCAAAAGTATACAAATAGCTTAATATTGTCAAAACAATCCCACAATGTGAATACTGAACTTAATTAAATCACACGAACCAGTATTTTTCTTATCTTTCTGTGTTTTTACTCTCTGTTGTAGAATTATTTATAAATTATCATGCTTCAGGCACTGATTTGAGGCTCATACTGAAGACAATCCCTTGCCCAATGCCTTTACCCTGTCAGAAAAAGGAAAGGAGTGTGCAAAGATGCCTGCTGGAACAGCCAAATGCTCTCATTTGTTTCTTTGCACCTACACCACCCTCAGCTCAGCCTGAGCTCCAGACACCTCTCCCTGGAGATATGTTTCCATTATTGAAGGTGTGTGATCTGAAAACCTGCTTCCATACAAAACCAGGGCCAGAAGAGCAGAAAGCATAGCAGAGAGCGTGGCTGTGACTCCAAACTGGCTCCAGCCTTGTGGCTGGGGGGACTGGCTATCTCTGACAGCAGTCATCACCTCCCAGAGGTTTTCCTTGAGAAAACCAAGAGACAAATGCAATGACAACTGGTATTTCATTGATGTTAAGTAGGTCAGCACAGGGAGGCTTTCTTACTTTTTTTTTCTTATTTTTAAAGTGCTATTATAGTATTCTAATAGAATATTAAAAATAGATATCAGAAGATTTTAATTAGGTATAAATTTTCCATCCTTTGACGAACATTTTCTCTTGTATTTTTTCATAAACTTACCAAAACAATTTATATAGATCTTGTTCATTCAAAATCGGGTTTTTTTCATCTTTTAGTGTTCAATTGTAAAATCTTACATTCAAAAGTTTATGTCACATGACCTTTGATTAGGTCAGGAGGTACTTTTGCTTCCAAACAAACCAGGACCTTCCAACCAGAATGATCTGCAGGCAGTCCCACATTCACATACCCTAATATTCACTAACAACCCTTTGAAACTGTTTTCAAGACAAATAAAATAACAGTAATCCCACACATTCTCATGATAATTTGTAGATGTGAAATCCAACACAATGCAATTCATCACTGAATTCATATCTTTATAGCAGATTTTTGCTAATTTTTTCCAAGATGTCAACTTAGATTCAGATTTTAAACAACAGCTAGATTATTTGATTACTTGTGTGAGATCTGTAACTATTCCAGTTTACTGCAGCTATAGCATTTCTAAACAAAGATGAAAGCTGTGAAAACACATACAGACTTTCTCACTTTCTATAGTGTTTAAAACTGCTCTGGTATGTTATTTATTTTTGCTGTGGAAGATTATAAAAGAGCACGACTGATGATGATGGTAGGCCCTGTGATTGTTGTCTTCAGACTGACTACATCAAAAGCTTTAAAGTTTAGTCCATCAGCTCCATTTTCTCTTTTTTTGTACACCTTCTGCACCTGCAGTGAAAAAGCTGAGGCCAAAGTTCAGGCAGAATGGCCTGACTCACACAGCTGAAATACAAGGAAGAGACAAAAATATTGAATTTAAATAATTCATTTCTACAGTTATACACAAGGGTGATTTGGTGCCTCATAAATACAATATTTAAGATTAGATAAATGCCTGTCACAGAACCTCTAGTTCTTACAAATAATTTTGAGAATACATTTGTGTATATGCACAGGTGCTATGAATAGAACAATCAAAAGGAAGAAAATTCTCTGAGTAAAAACTGAACAGTACTGAAACAAATAACAGGGCTTTCATTAACTCCAGCAGGCCCAGGGTTTCAACTTGCAGCCTTAACTCTCATGTCCAGTGATTGACATATTGCCAGTATATGATCAATAAAAAATAACCAAATACATACAGCTAAACAAATCCCTACTTTTAATGAAAACCCTCTGTCTTCAGCCATGAGCAATTAACAGCTAAAAATACTAGCAGGAGTAATGAAACCTTTAAGAATGAAAGGAAGGTAACTTTTTAACTAATATAAAATGTCCCAATAAAAATAAAACTTATAAATGTCTTCCATTAAGAATAAAAGTATTTTAACAGGAAAAAAGACTAGTCACAAATCTGTCCATGGTTTGGAAAACAAACATTGCATGAGAGGTTCCTTCTTTTGTTTAGTAAAATCTAACTTACAGTAAAACAACAATCATGCCTAAAAATTCACAAATCCAAAAAGCCCTTGGGCTCCAGTCAAAGTAGCAACACCCATTTATCTAATTAAGCATAGAGCTGGTATTCACACACTCAATGAGAAAATTAAAATGAACACTGCAAACCATCATGCTCCTTATTTTTCCCTTGCCTTGCATGTTACTGATGCTCATTTCAAAGTTAGCATGTTTTTTCCAAAACAAGCCAAACAAAAAGAAAAATAAATTATTTACAAAAGTCATAACTTGAAATAATGAAAACAAAAAGCAGAACAATAACTAATAGTTAATGTCTTTAAAAATATCCTTAAATAGCAACATGATCAAATTTTGGTTCTGCTTTGTACTGCTAGTTTTAGCAAGCACATCTTGAAAGAGAACTGCTCACCACATCTCAGCAAAGACAAATCTAGACACCACATTTGTTTTGTAACAGCCTTCTCCTCCTCCTCTCTAAAGCATATGAAACACATCCAGTAGTTCAAAGTGAACAGAGAATATTTGCCTGACCAATATTCTTTCACCCATGTTGCAGACAATTTCTGTTTTGAAGGAGATTTTTACTGAATGGCACTGATGCCTTCTGAATGCCTCCACAGTGTCTGCTAAGGCCAAATTTTAAATTTACAGGTTTTATGGGCTGCTCCTAAAAGCAAATTCAGCAGTCTAGCTTTATGATGCTGTTTTCAAAAGCACTAGCCATCAGCTGCTGCCAGGCACAGCCTCAGTGGCTCTGTGTTTCAGGGGTGAAGGTAACCCTGCTCTGAGGATGTCACAGACAGTGCATTTGTGCAAACATTCCTCAGCAGCCTCTCCAACATCCCATCTGCCTCACACTTCTGACACAGAACGAAGCCTACAGTGCTGCACAAACAAAATACTGCACAAACAGGTTTGGGGCTGAGCTCTCACACACATGGACAGCTTGTGGCAAAGTCTGAGCTGTTTTTCCAGCGTCTGCTGCACTTCAGTGGCTGGAACTGGAAAGGGAAAAGAAGCACTTGTGTTCTACCTGCACTCCTCAGCTGAGCCACAAAACATTTTCTGAGGGTCATATGGCTCCAGTTACCCATGACAGATTGCTATACAGGCTTAATTCTTAAAACTTATCATCACCCCATGATTTTCTTTCTTTTTTTCCCTCTGTAAGGGTGAGGAGAGGGGCAGATCCTGTTTCTAACGAGACTCAAGCACTGTAGCTACATTGGCTACTAAATGGGCTGGCCAGTGGGATTTCCCTGAACACCTTGCCAGCTCTCTATAACCTTACAACACTTCCTCATCCTGAAGTTTAAAGGGACTTCACTTTTTTTTTTAACTAACTACATTTTGAACATAATTAGAGGACCAGCCTGCACTATCTTTACTGAGGCAGAGTCGCACCTCATGGCCTCCAGAAAAGCTTTGGCTGCATAAATCAATCACAACAAGTAGTCTTGGAACAAAACAAGATCAGAAGCCAAATGTTTTGGTAAATCAGGCACTTTTGTTTTCTGGTAGGGAAAGAATCTTAAAGAAAAATCAACTACAATTCAGAAACATATAATCTAATTGACACTGCTCTAATAAATGCTAAATAAATATTCCCTCAGTATCTGGTCAGCCAGCTTTCGAAATCATTGTATTCTTTATGCACAAGTTTTCTTAAACCAAATCAAATGTGGTTTTGAGTCTCTAAAATGGCAAAAATATGCTTTGGTTCATAAACATGTTCCATATTGCAATGGAAATGCAGTCACAGTTTAAATAATTTAAACTGTATAACTACAAATTATGACGCATATACAAAGTACAAAATAGTAAGGTGAAGATTTTTTCCTAGAAATCCACATTCTTGCAGTTAAAATACTTTTAAAATTAAATTGTTTCTATTCTATTTTCCTCTCTAACATAAAATATATTCCTCATGTTCATTCTCATTGGGTCTCTTGTTTTCTTCATGCTCACAATTAGCTTTTGATAGATGTCTGCAGTAACAAAACAAGTACAGAGATGCTTTCCTAAATAAGATGGATATACACCCAATTTAATTTTATTAATGTTGTGTTTTAATATCCACTCAGTTGACTGAGAGATTTGATTTCCCTCAGCTATACTACTCGTTATGAAAATCAGCAGAGTGTGAGACGTAGAATGGTAAAATGCCAAAAGCAATGTAATATGTGGAAGCTTTAATAAAACATTAATCTTTGCTTATGTGAGTAGATTTTGCTCCTCTGAACAGGCCCAGTGAAGTAAATAAAATTGTTCCTGTAATAAGTAGTGAGCAACATTTTCTACAAGCAATCCACCACAGCCTGGTGTCTTCAGCAATGTTGAGACCACAGTGATTTTGAGGTACAAAGTACCCACAGCTTCAAAGGCAAGCCCCAAACAAGTGGATATGCATCAAGCAATACCTGATACACCATGACAATACAGCATTTACACATCATTTGAGAGATTATTCACAATTCAAGGTGTACTTTGTACTCTTGAATATCACAAGCAAATTGTTGTGTGGATGTCATTCCACAATAACATTTCAGGCAAAGAGCATGTATTGCACAGAGAGATTATACTTCCCTTACTAAATATCTGCTACTTGTTTTAAAATTTCACTAAAACATCTCAGCTTAAGAGGTAGTCTCATGTTTTTCCATGCATATCATAAATTCTATTCCAGTAAAACTGCATGATTAATCTGCAGTAAAATTTCTTAAGTATCAAACTTTCATACACATTCTGCAAAGATCTTACATTGCTCGTACAGGGATTTTAGAGATGGTACAGCAAATTAATACTAGTTCAAAGAACTTACCTACTGGAAAAAAAAAAACAACTGTCTAGACAGATACAAAGAGATGTCTTTTAAAGTTCTGTACCCACCTACACCTCTAGCCACAATAAGTTATGAAAAAAACTAAACCACTAGACCATTAAACCATTAGACACAGTTTCTCATTTTTCACTGCATATGAGAAAACATCCTTACAGCATTCACAAACACACTTGTCAAGAAACACACAGCTCCATGCAGTTAAAAGAAAACATAACAATCAGATTGCAACTTGAAAAAGAGAGAAAAGAGAGTTTCTCACCCCTCAAAACAAAACTGGAACTTTGGTTTATAGGAACAGCTATGCCCATATACCCTCCTCATCATCCTGCGTGCCAGACACGAGGAGATGCACAGACAAGGTGTTGGCATTGGAATGAAAGAAAGAAAGAAAGAGAGGTTAGTTACTTTGGTGCATATAAAATACAATTTTCTTGGCTGTTAACAACACAACTTTTTTTTAATGTAAGCCAGTGAACACAACTGAACAAGCTTGTGTTACATGTACAAGAATCTGCATCTATAGCAACCAAAAACACAACAACAGTGATGTAAAAAATTTTTCCTCCCAGTTAAAACAGCGTGTAGGAAGATTATCATAAGATTAAATATAAAAGATTATCTATTTTTTAATTGCACGCAATTCAAACCAACATGACAGCAATGAAAAGGTCAAAACTTTAAGTAAGCAAAAAAGTAGTCAAATTGTCTTAGGTTTTGTTAAAAGATACAAAACTGCTGGATAACAAAAAAATTTATCAGCAGCAAAGTGAAAGTACACTTTTCCAACATACTATCAATTAAATTTATCTTTTCCACAGATGTTAAACACTGCACATTTTTTGACACTATTAAATAGTTCTTCCCCTTTTTTTCCTATTTTGAACCATTGGGTTTATTCATTTCAATTTTAGAGATAAATAACATTAATGACAAATACAAAAATTCATAAAAATTTCTTGAATTTGTTTTTAAAAGGGATTATTTCTGGTAGATAAGTTGAAAGCAGAAAGCATTTCTTCACATTTATTATAAACTTGAATTTAACAATAAAAATAAGTTTTAATTTTAATAAAATTTAAGAAAAAACATGAACTAAACCAGGAGATTAAAATGTTCTTCCCCAGACACACTAAGATTGCAATTTTACAATGACTCTTTATCTATACACACAGAGATGTGCACGTGCAGAGCTATCTCTGTTCCACTGTACCCAGTGATGTGATGCTCAGCTGCCAGAACTTAGAGGGGCACAGCACAGTGTTTTTCATTCAACACAGCATCTCAAAATCAAATAAAATCATATTATTTTAGATATCCTTAAAATTCACCCATTAGTATCTTAGAAACATAAAAAAAACCCCATTCTATAATTTCAAAACCTTGAAAGTTAGCTGGTGTAACATACTGCTGGCACTTAATTAAATCTAAAAATTTAATAAAATGAATGGTAATTAATTATGATTGAAATGGACAGGAATTTTAGCCTGAAAATATACACTGCCAGTATCACTACTGTTCCTAACCCATTCTTGGAATAAAAAAGAGCTCCCAGATGTCAACTGTTATTAAAAACCAGATGTTAAGATAGATGTCTTGCATGTTGCTGAATTAAGTAAAGAAATCTGACAGTCCACTATAAACTTAGCTATCATTTAACACAAAAGAAATGTGGGTAAAATTTTTACAGTTCACTTGGAACACATCTGAGTTATAGGGTCTGCACAAATACACCACAAAGCAAAGGCAGAGTAACGCCTGAATATCCTTATTTATTTTTGAAACAAAGGGCCAGGTTCTGTAAAACTTCCAATAAGCTGGGTTTGCCTCACTGAAAACACAAGTTATTCCCTCTGAATTCTGCAGGAGCCACTCCTGCTCAGGCCCACTAATGCTAATTGAACTGACTTTCAAGCTGACAAGAGTTTTTTCCAGAGTAAAGGTTGAAGAAAGAATGAAGGATTTCTTTTCCACTGAGTAGCTTGATCCTATTCCACTAACATAATGCATTAGGTTAATCTTTGGTGATATCCTTAAAAACAGCAAGAAATCAACAAAATGGTCAATGCAACAGGTTGCCAAGTGACTCCTCCCCTAACTACACACAGCTGGCTTGCTGTTTAGATTATTGCAATTCTCCAAACAGGCAGATATTCATTTTAATTCAATTATTTGTGCAATCTCCTTTTGGCAGAATTCTAGAAGAGTTGAAAAAATCAAATATTGTCAAATATTTGTAAAGAGTTTTATGGGAAATTAAAGACAAATATAGTTTGACACTGATCCTAATATACAAAAAGCAATAAATTAAAAGCTGGAGCTCAGTTAATGTCAATCAATGTGGCTTTATTGAGTATCAGTCCTGTCAAAATAACTTTCTATCTTTTCCAGTTACAGAGAGACTCTTTTTGATAAGGTAAGTGCTTTGAAATAATATGCTGAGATTTCTGTAAGGCATTTGATTATGTGCCACATGACACAGTGTCAGAACAATTAGCTCTACACTGAATGAATGTTTGCTGGAGAAGGAAGGGGACCCGTAGATATCTTTCTTATCCCAAACTTGTTCCATATTCCCATGATCTGAAAGAAAAGCCTGACAGTCTTCTTGGAAAAGTGAACAGGTGTGAAATTATCTGAATAAATATTATCAGACANCATAATTGGAAAACATATAGGGCAGGCTTAGAAGAAAGGGAACTGCAGCTGAAATGAAGGACATCAAAAAGGTCCTTGGTGGAAATGAACACGTGGTACAATTTTGGCTTTACCAAGACAAATACAGGCAGAGAAAGGAAACTCAGAACTTTTGCTGTATCTCCATACAGTAGCATAAGGCCATTAAGAGAATTACACATCTGGTGCTCATGTCACACTCTTGTGAATATTTGAAAGACTGTAAACAGATCAGGAAACAGCTAGAAAATTATTGAAAAATAAACTTGGCAGTGAGAAACAAAAGACTCAACCTAAATGATCCCTCAGAAAACATTAAAAGATTTTCTGATCATTATTAACTAACATAGTGAAAAGAAGACATCTTTTCTTTAGTAAAAACATCTAGATAGAGATTTAGAGGATGTAGTTACACTGCAAACACAGGGCATATTTTTCAGTAACTTATCATTTCTGGATGATTTGGAGATTTCATATCAAGCCTTAGACACTTTCTAAAAGACATAGTTAATTACATTCAAACTAAATTTTAAATTATAGATTTGATGAGGAAATTATTGAGTAGTCCACATTATGATCACAGTCCACTTAACCTTCAACAGCTACAATTAATAAAAATCCTCTTCCATCATTTTTCCCCACATCTGTTTCAATGAAAATGTGTGCCACAATTCATCTTATCCTGTACATAAAAAGTTTATTCTATATTTTCCAATTTTTTTATTAGCAATTTCATAAAATTAAGCACAGTGTTCTGTTTTGATATAAAATTGAATAAAAATAATTTTATAAATTCAAAAAAACAAACAACATCACTGTATCTTAAACTTTTAATACTAAGAGCAACCTCAAAACCAGTCTCAACTGGGGCAAATCCTAACTTACAGTTACAAATTTTTCTGTATGGATAGGAACAAGTACCCAAAGGAACTGGATAAAAAGCACCTAAGAATCAGGACTGTAATTTTGATAAATTCCATGAATAAAGTATGGTATCCAGAAGCTAAGGTTTGGTGCCTCAGTGCAAACAGATAACGGAGGAAATACAGAATTCTTCACTGAAGTTCTGAGACAAATAAAATTCACTACTTGTTTTTGCATTCTTGACACACAAAGTGTGTGAAGCAAAATAAAAGCTGCAATTATGCTTTATCATTTATTAATATTGGAACAGAGGGTTCCAGAAGTATGCTTAGTTTTTCCTATCAGTGTGTATCCTACAGAATCATTAATCTATGGCTCTTTCAAACAATAAACTGCAATCAAGCAATTTTTCATTAATGTTTGTGTACATTACCTGCTTTTTAAACTTGGATCTTTCATTGGTTTATAAGGTCAAGAATAGCAATTAAATGACAAAAACTGCAAAGCAAAGTCTCAGTTACTGACAAGTGAAACAGGAAAACCAAAATTTGAGAGATACCATTTGACTTGAGAAAGTGGTATACACACTTGTTATAAAATTGTTATAAATTCAGAGTGTTTAAAATACTGTAAAAATACAACTGAATTGTATTTTTAGGACAGACATCCCAGTATCTATGTGGACATAGATATCCCAGTATCTATCTGTATTTATAGTAAAGTGGAATAATCTCAAATACCATTCAGGCCTTTTACAAATCATTAATTTTATTTCATACTTTTGCTAGTTCTTTTTTTTATTTCCATGCTGCTATTTACCATAATTGCCTACTTTCTTACAAAGAAGTATCTGCTGTCACTAAATGTGATTTACTGCTCCAATCCAATTGCCACAAAACCTCAAACATGGCCTCAAAATATCAAAATGAGGAAGTTAAAAAACAGTGCTTGGAAAACACTACACACAGATGTAGAAGGCTTGTACAGAGACATTTTCTGTTCTGTTATTGGAGTATATCTCAGTGCAAGCTTTGCAGGCAGATTTCTTAGCCATCAATTCTCTAAGGCTCAGCAGTGGCAGCAGTAAATTTGAGACAGTGGCCCTCAGGTAACAGGGGCTACCTTACATAGCAGGTTAGAAACAAAGGAGAGCTATAATCATACACTATTAGGTCTATCTACAAAATTTTAATAATCAGATGCCAGAAATTATCAGCCCAGTCATTGCCTTCTGCATGTAGCATATTCTTGATTACTGGGGAACACCGAGTAGCTGCATGGGGTAATATTTGGCAGGGTGTTCCAACAGCAACAGATCTACAGCCACCACAACGGTCCTGAGAGTCACCTCTCTACAATACACCTGTCTTGGGGGGTATTCTGAATCAATTTTGCCCAAAACTGTTCCCTTTAGCAATTTCACAGTGCTGGAGGATCTCCTGGAATGTATTTTTCATTTAAGTTGAATCACACAGGAACTTGCGTTGCCCAATCCAACACTACATCTGGGTATGAACCAAATGCAGGAAGTGGGAATGGCCAAAAGGATTTGATTCAAATCTGCATTCTTGATGAGAACTAAAACCCTAATGTAGCTGCACTCGAAGACTGCAAAACTCTGCATTACTATGTGGCCATCTCATGAAAATATGTATATCAAATTTGGTTACAGCACAATCCCCTGCACTCCTGTGGCATGCAAATATCTTTATAAAATCTAGTCCTAAAAAAAACCAAAAAAAACCACAGAGTTCTGATCTCCTTCTAGCTTTTGCAATACAGGCAGCATTGAAAACTTGATGAGTTAAGCTTTTCTGGCTCTCTTCCCACAACAGAAGACCCTTCCTGACAAGGCTCATCACATTTCCCTTTCATGTCCTGCATGCTAAGAACTAATGTCTTGACTTGGGTTAAATAAACCTGCTCATCTCTGCAACTAACTTTCTGATGACTGATTTACACTGCTCTCCTTATTATCTACGGCTACTAATGGATCATGAAACATGTAACTGCTGGCTCTGAACTGTGAAATTGCCCTACTTACAGCAAATACTTACATTTACAAATATTAATTTCCCCTTTCTACGAAGAAATCTACCTGCTAAGCAGTGACATTTCTTTCAAATCAAGAACTTAGTCTAAAAATCAGAATCTTTCAGAGCTTAGAGAGACTTTCATCTGCTGCTCAGTTTCTAGGAGCAAACATAGCTGAGGACTAATCACACGAACTCTCCATGCACAGAACAACTGACTACAGAAGAGTTTTGTGCACGAATGATTTGAAGAACTGAGCCTGTAGCTAAAAAGCAGAAAGACTAACAGTGGATTCATTTAAGTGTTTGGGGCATGGAGCTTTAAAAAGTCTTTATTTTATGTTTCATTTGTATATTCGAAAAGCTGAATAAATCTTAAAAATTGCTTCAGCAATATGTATTTATGTCAGAGGTCTCTTTTCAAAGTTATCCATAACAGAAGGGGTCACAAGTGACCATGCATCACCCAGTTATGAAAATGGCCTTAAATCCCATCTCACCATTTGTTCTATTTGTATATAGTTGGGTTAAAATCAATCACAAACACAGCCATGGGGGAAAGTGAAATGTTGTTTCTGACCATTCCCTTTACAGCACCCAGCCCAGTGTTAACATGAATAAGATGTTTCACCAGATACTCATGCATTCTAAAGTTTTATCACTAGATGAAGCGGAAACTCAATGCTTCTTACAAGAAGTGGTCCGTGAAATCAGATTTGCAATGCAAAAATTTATGGTCCCCTTTGTAGTGAAAGCCTGTGACATGTTATCTCACTTAAGTAACCAGCACCAGATATGCAACTTTTGTTATCAAGTTACTGTCTCCCAGAAATGCATTTTTGGCTCTCTCAGTTGGTCTAAAGACCTATTTTAGCCTATGATGGTGGCAGATAATTTTTCTGCTAAGAAATGTAAGATAAATGTAAACCTCTATATAAGTGTTGTATATTATAACACACACATTCAGGGGAAATGAAGGGGAGAGATTTCTATAGCTAAACATGATCTCAAAAAATTCTTCCATATGTGGAAAAGACTGGAAAGCTAGCATATAAATATAGATATATATAAATATACACACTGCTCAGTGTGTATATATTCATATCACATTCATTAAACCTCAAAATATAAAATAAATTAATTTCCGTAAGCAAAGGAGAGGCATAACTTTTCAATGTGCAAAATCCATCTCCTGGAGTATCAAAGACAGCAAAACCTATTTCCTACTTGTTTTTAATACAACTCCTATTTAACTGGTCTTTTTGTAAATTAAAAATTTAATCTCATTAAAAGATGTTTAAAAAGTAGCCTGGCTACAATATAATTGCAATTAAGAGGCAGGATTAACAAATGCATTAATAAATATTCTAAATTTCTATTGGCTTTTACTTTCAAGTGAGAAATCTTGAGTAGCTCACAACGTTTGTAACTGCAAAATGGCAGAAAATCAAAATCAAGAACGAGAGTATTCCTGAAAGATAAATTCAAATTCAGAGATACTCTTCCAAACTTCAAGGCTCTTTCTTTCCTTCCATCACAAGTACAACGTAACTCACAATGACCCTTAGGTTTGAAGCCAAACCTCAAAATGTGGGCAAGCCTCTGTGGAAAGCTATTTCAGTTTTCTTTTTAGGATAAAGTAGACAGAAATACCTAGCTAGATGTCAGAGGCAGGCAAAATTTTCTACATCTACTGAAATAAGCACATGATAACACTCACAACGTTTTGGGAAATGCTTAGAAAGAAATTACTTCCTCATTAGAAGAGAAGTTTTTGTCATTCAGTAGATGCTTATAATAAACAATATAGTTATGATAACTGCATACAACTTCATTGGAAAATTGGCATTTTAAAGGTGACCATGATACAAACAGGATTTATTGCATTTAGTTCAACAAGTCTGAACAGTGTGTGGTATGAATCATGAGTTCTTAGTTCCAGAAGAATAACGTGTAGCAAAGATGAAAAATTAGATGAAAGATTAAAAATTTGAAAGCATTTATATTACTAATTTGCACTGCACTTCTGAGTTCTCAAAACACAAATTCAGCACAATACTAGTTATTTACAGTGGATAGGTCTGAGATTGTTTACACTGAATGTACTGAGAAGCAAACCCTGCCCTGCCCAAATTCCTAAATTAAATAAATCCATGTGACTCCAATGAGCTTAGTGCAGGCTCAGCTCGGTGCTAATGCAATTGCGTGCTGCCCTGCAGCTTGAGGCACCAGCAGAACAAGTTCACATCCATTTGGGGAACAGACAAGAGCAAGCTCACACCTGCCTAAAAACAATGTGTAAACATACAGGATCAAGAAACACACATAATATTAAACAAAATCTGGGTCAGGGAGGAAGGCAGTAATTCCAATTGAGTGCATTAGGCAGCTATATCATATCACTCCTTTTAGGTAGGACAGTGTCATTGGTTTTCTCCTTTTCTCTCTTCTTCTTTTTAACCAAACAACTAAAAGACAAAGTTTTAACAATGCAGAAAACTCTCAAAAAAGATATTTCATTTTTCCAGGTACTAAATTTCTGCTCTGCCTGAACTTTCTACTCACAGTCGAAAGAAATTTGAAGAATTTTATGCTTTTCAAATAACCATGGTTATTTGCATTAGCTAAAATAATCTGTTTTAGTTTATGTTTTTATGGCTGTTAGGCTTTGTTGTTTGGTTTTGTGTTGGGGTTTTTTTAAGGAAAAATCTCAGTTTTGGTTCTCCTGAGGCCTATTCAAGAGTTTGAGGTTGGCAATTTTCCAGGGTGGCCACAGAATACAAGGCATTATGCTAACAACCAGGACTGCCAAAATACACAAAGTAGCATGCTCTCTCTTCCCCTAAAATTACATATGGATCAATACAGTGATTTGTAGATCAGGATCCAGACACTAAAATAATAATCGTTGTTTGACTGTCCCGTGGTTCTGATTTCCAAGTCATCCACCTCAACAAAATCCCATCTGACATGTTCAGAGTTTTTCACATATCGTCTTTCAGCAGCTCCAAGGATATTTAGCAGTTCCAGCTGATGAATAAAGACCTGCTGCCAAGACCAGTCACCACTTTACAAATCAATAAACACATTTTTTTTCAGAGCACATGGTCTTCTTCAAAAAGTTAGTTTTTAGTGGCATACACCTACTTGGCGACAGTCAGTTTGTTGTCAAGTTTCACGCATCACTGCATATGATTTCTTTTCTCAAATGCTGGAGTTTACCAGCATGCTTCTGAAAAGCCTGTTCAAAATGAGGCACATTTCATAGTAAGACAGCTACAGGTTCGTTCTGGAACACTTGGCCTTGTGACTGGAGGAAGGAAAGCTCCAGAGATACACCCTGCCCCATCGCTCTCCTGATAAGGAGGATTTTTCCTTTAGATAAGAGCATAGTTCAGAAACCTTGAACTACCTTTTAGGCCTCCTAGCTGAGATCTCAGAGGAACAGAAAACTCATTGGTAAGTTTCTAACAAATTACTGCTAAACACTAAATCTTGTAGAAGAGCCATCAAAAATGTTTTAAGTAGGAAAAAAAATATCTCTGTGTAGTCAGACAGGATTAAAAGATGTAAATGGACATCTTTTTACATGCTTAGGCACCATGTGACATTCCATCCTTAATTATAGCTTCTAAGAATAGGACCAACTCTTTGGAAAGCATCCAGTTCCTAAAGCATGCCCTATGATATTCACATTTTTCTAAAAATCAGATTATTTTCTATGAGCACATAATCTCTCATAAAACAAAATTAAAATATATTTGTAGCCCTGGTGATCACAGAGTAAAGCATTCAGCTTTGAATCCACTACAGCTCAGGTATTCAGGAAACTCTTAGGAGATTAAGAACACTGTACGTTCTATTTCTTTAAAAATCTCCAGTACTATGGGAAGTAAAAAGATTTGTTAGTTGCTATAATTATCAGGACTGGCAACAAAATTTAAAGTACGAAAATTCTTCAGATATTATACCTCCTGTCCTACACTATGTTAATGCAGAATCAAGTTTTTCTCTATGATCTCTCAAATAATTTCCTATTAAGGATGCCATCAGACTAACTTAAATATATCTGAGATATATGCATGTCAGATTACCTACCCTTTTTTTCATGTAGAGATGCCACTTTTAATTTCATCAATTACAGTTTTTTACTAAGTATTCATAATCGGAATCTCGAACTCAGAATCTTCAACACATCTTAATGCTCTCCTGAAGATGAAGAAGTCCTGGGTGACAACCAAAGATTGCCATTCATTGTGTGGAGACCATCCTGGAGCTAGAGATTGGTCATACATGCCAGTAAGCTGAGGTCTGTAAGGACTTCCAACAGGGAGAGAAAAATGCCCACAGAAATGAACAGTAAGTGAATGTGGGTGCTTAGAGCCTCAAACCCAGAACAGGAAACAAACAGGGAGGGACTGAGAGGCTCCTGAGGTTAGAAAACCAAAGGGAATGAGGCACCACAAATTGACCAGAACTGTGGCTAGCAGGGCAGAACCCTCTGTTGGCTGGTAACCCACAGGCTGTTCCCACTCTGAAAGGACACAAGTGACAAAAGGAGGGCTGCCCAGGGAGGCAGCTGTGGCAGGGCATACCAATGTGCTGATTCCTAATAACTTTCAACAGCAATTTGCTTCAAGAGCACACTGGTATGACACAAGCAGGCACTTCCCTCAAAACATTTTCCATAGAATGGAGAAAACTGAAAGATGGTGTGGGCAACTGAGGCCAAGACAAAAAGGTTTTAAGGAAAAACAGTAAGGGTGTAGAGGTGAGAAATATGAGAGTCAGGGAGCTGGACAGTAGGGTTTGGGAGAAAGTCTGTGCCGTGGGGCGAGACAGCTGCTAAATCTGGAAATTCAAATTTATTTAGCCATGGGGGTTTTTTTGTTCCAGATAGCTCTTGGATGCAACAATCCAGGTTAGATTACCGTAATGCACTCTGCAAGGGGCTACATCCTACAACTCCTTGGAAACTGAAGCTAGAGCAAAATGCTTATTCAGCTCATTTTCATTCTGGGAGTATTACACCCGCACTTCAGGATACACACTGACTGCCAAAATGTTTCCAGGTGGAAACTAAGAAAGATTGCCAACTCTCAAGCCAAAACTGAAGAGAATAAATTTAAGTTTTTGTGCAAAGCTGCAAAATTATCTTTTTTTTTCCTGTTTTTTTAAAGATTAGTAAAAAATTGTTAATGTATGTTACTGGCATGGCAGCACTCAATCCCCAGAAATTTATTTATGTCAAATAAAAATCAGATGCACCAAAATAACCAGGGATCACATCATGATCAAGTGCAACAAGGCCATATGTATGGGCAGATGAGAGTTAGAGTCCTCCTACTGTTTATGAAGTTTCCTTACAACTTGACCAGAGTTAGGTCCAGACAAGGATGGCAAAGTAGGGTCACCCATCTGTGCCTCTCCCAAGAGAGCAAAAAAAGAGGGAATAAAGGCTAGAAGTGGCTGGAAATTTGTCTTTGTTCCCTAGTAGCAGCTAGAAGACCTAAACACATCCGCTGGGTCTGAAAAAAAGTGCTCAACTAGTTCCTTCAAGAGAAGTCAGAGATCCTATCCTTCACTAAGTCTGGAGTCCTTCTGCCACATGCTGCCCATGGCAGGATAGAAAATCACGTAAGAGTTATAACAAAAAAATATCGTTAAAAAATGTCAATACTTGAAAAGAAAAGCTTCTCATAAACATTATGCCTATTTCAAACAGGATGTGCGTCTTCCAAGTTCTTCCAAGAACCTGCTGGTACATCTTTCTCTTTACAAAGGGTACAGAAATATCTTATTCTTTGTTATAAACATGTGTGTCCATGTACATACTTTTACAGACATATAATAGCGTGCATTTCTTTATATAAATGTAGCATGTGGATTAGAAAATCCAGTATTATCTATAGACATGAGGAATGTTTCAAATTAAAACTATCCAACTGTCTCTGCCTCTCAAGAAGCTGGGAGAAAACTTTAAAAATCCCCCCCTAGCATTCACCAAATTAAACAGCATTTATGCTACAATGTGCACAACTTCTTCATCTCCTTGAGAAACTAAAAATGCTCTCTGATGATTTGCAGGCTTAATATTTTCTCAGCTTATTCTGTGCTTGTAAATCACATGTTAGATTATAGTCATATACCTAGAATCTGTGTGCAATATTGAATGGGAAATGCAGGTTTCTATGGCACACAGCAATCAAATTACTGCACAAACGAATGCTGTAAAGAGGGGTAAATAACAACACAAAAAGAGAAAAGTAAAATCCATGATTGAAAAATGTAAGATGAAGCCATGTCTAGAGTTGACTCATGATTACCTTGACTGTGCTGTTCTCAAAAGATTATTTCAGCAAGGATTTTGCTATGAATCTCCTATTCGCTTCCTTTACAAGTAAACATATGCTAGGTTAATCCATTATTCACAGAGTCTGTAGAAATTTTGGGATGACAGCACTTCAGAAGAACACCTATTCTGAGTCCAACACAAGATGAAATAAAACTATATTCATCTAACCTGTTCTTAGAAACCTCCAAGAAAGGACCTTACATTACATGCATATGAAAGAATGTCCACATTTTGTTTCCACTTACCAACTCATTAGACTCATACTGAAAAAGTCTTCTTTTTAAAACTAACCTAGTCATTCATGGCAAAATTAAATTTACTGCTCCTACCCTTTATCCATTGGGCACTGGAATACAATTGATCATCGTCTTCTTTACAACAACATTTTATGTATTAGAAGACTTATGTCTCCCCTTTGGTACTTTCTAGACTAAACAAACCATGTTCTTTAAGCCTTCCCCACAGGTCATGTTCTCTAAAACTTCTATCATTCTTGTTGCTCTCCTTTTGTCCCTTTCTACTTTGTCTATGTTTCCTAAAGCATGGAGATCAAAACTGTAAACAGCTTTTCAGATGAGCTCTCACCAGTGCTCAAAGGAACAGAATAATTGCTTCCTGCTTCTTCTCCAGTATTATATCTATCCCAGAATTCGATCCAACTTCATTGCAATGGTATTTCACTGTGCAATTTAGATTCCTTTTTCCATGCTATTACCTCATCAGCATATGTGACTTCTCCCCTGTAAGCAGACTTGTCTTTGCCAAATTTCAAATTACTTATTCTAGACTCTCTCCAGGTTATCAAGACTGGGGCAGCTCATTGAGCAGTTTGACTGCTCCTACTGTGCTTGGAGCCTCTTACAGCTCCATTCATGATCAACAATATTAATGGCATTTCTATTTCACCACTGAAATAATCTCTAAAAAAAGAGATCCAGATAATCAGATAAAGGTCTCAGACCTCTTTGGAACCCTGCTGTAAATGGACCTCCTGTCTGAAAATGAGCAATGGAAAATTTGCCTATTGGTTGCACACCCATTTCATGGCAATCTCATAATTATTTAAATTAAAAATTACAACTTTCAATTAAAGCTTTTATTATTGCAATTCATTTTACATTAGTTATGCATTAAATTACAAAATTATTTATTTATTTGCATATTACAAATATCTGGTGAGACAGTGTTAAACACTTGATGAAGCTACCACTTCCTGCTTCAACCACAAAACCAGTTACCCTATCAAAGGAAATTAGATTTGCTTGACATAATTTTCTCTGGCAAATTCAAGCAGACTAAATATAGCATGGGTATGTTAGCCCTGCATTCATTTTTAGAGAATGGCCCAAAACTATCACCTAGGAAAAAAGCTGAGAGTACAAGTGCTAGTAAATACTCGTAAAATAGCTACTATTTTATGTGCTCTCTCTTCAATCATGAACCTATTTCCACCATTCATATAACATCTCAATGTTGTTGAATATGTTTTGATACTGAATTTCACTATGCTTCTTATCCATTCTCTTCCCTGAATAAGCTATTACCATGCATTGAAAAGCACTTGGTTAAATGTTAGCTCTCTTACATTGTCTTGTGCCTCAAATTTCTTTCACAGGTTCAGGTTTCTTAAATTAGTTGAAAACAGTGTCTGAGTTTCAGTAACACTGTGGTGGTTATTACCTGTTTTTTCACATCTCTTGCCTTCATTTTGTTGGTTTTTTTTTCATTCCGTTCCTTGCATAAAGCCAAAACTTTTTTTATTTTACGGATATTTCCATACAATTTTTCCTTCTTTTATAAACTCAGCCAACTTATCTCTGTTAATCAGAAACAGAACCAAACCAAGACAGCAAGTTCTTAATTCTCGTCTCCTCTTTCTGACAGAAAAAGTTGTTCTTGACATGTTCCAAGAATTCAAAGGATTATGTATTATGTTCTTCAGGTTTATGGTTTGTGGTTTTGGGTTTTTTAATTCATGTTAGTATCCAAGAAATCATGTTTTCTCATTTTTACCTGCTCCTGACTCAAACTCTGTAAAAATTGTAATTTGTCTCTTAGCTTCGTTCTCCCAATTAAGTAGTCTATCATACATCCCCGTTATATTTTCATCCCTCTTTTTCTCTTTTATTTCTACCCAGACATTATGAACTTATAACCTATTTTAGCATCAAAAAATGATCTTTCATATAAAAGCAATGTTAAAATTTTCCTCAGGCTCCTTCATCTGAAAATGAGTTACTTATTTCTACAGCCTGTTTTTCTACTCCAGAAAAATAAGGCTCCAGACAAAGCCAAAATTTTAAACTATTTCAGGATGGAAATAAATACATACCAGAGCTATTAGCTTCACTTCAAAGAATGTATCATTGCTTATTAGTTCTTTGGAAAACTTATTTTATTCTGAAATAACAAAATAACAAAGTTATAAAACTGGGGGTGAAGAAAGAGGTGACCAACCTGGTCTGGAGAGGGTCTGTGGTTGTGTTGTGTCCTCCCAGGAGACCGATGGTGGTGGTGGTGGTGATGGTGGTGGTAGTGGTGATGGTCATCGTCGTAGTTATCTGCCATCAGCTTCATTCTGTTTTGTGTCTGTTTAAGATGTAAGGCAAGAAAATTTTATTACATGCTGGAATGTATTATTCCAACAGTGCTTTAGGAAGATCTTGGCTCTGGAGGTTTCTCGAGAGGTTTTTTTTTTTTTTGAGCTGAAGGATCTAAGAACAGAAATCTAGACTGCTGGCTCACAATGAAAAGGAAAGACAAATGGAGAAATCAAGTGTGTGAACACATCCTCTGTTTCAGCTTTCACATCCATAGAATGACATGAAGAAGTCAAAAAAGTAAATGATACTGATAATGCGTTTGAAGGGCAAAAGACATTCAGCTTTCCTAAATATATTATTTTAGAGATGCTTCCAATTTTTTTCCCGTCTAACATTATGTCTTAGCAATTAACTTCTTAAATCTCACTGAAAGGAATATTAAGTGTACTTCAAACATTTACAGTTAGGCATGTTCTAAGAGTTCTATTTTGGATAATTTATTTTAATTGTACACCAGTATCACCCTGCTAAACAATAAGCAAAACAAATCTGAAAACTAAGTGATAGAGACACAGGCACTTAGAGAAATAAGTGATTATGGAACTTGACACGTTACTGAATGGACGAAAGTCTAAGATATAGATCATGAAAAAGAGATCAACACTTCAGCTACAGCTGTGTACAGATAATAAAATCTATGTCACCATGGGATAACAAGATACATTGCTGCTCTTTATCACTATTACATTTATTCCATACCATGAAATACATAGACTTGAATAATTCAAACCTTGCTCATAACACCAAAAATATCTTACTACCAATAGTCTGACACCAATGGATACAGTCCTTATTTTTTTGAGAGTCTGAAGACTTTCTCAGGCAAACCTGTTAAAGTGCAATCAAGTTTTAATTAATTTTGCACTAACAAAACCCAGAAAAAATGCTGTCAACTCCCAAAGATCTCTTCCAAAATTGAAATAATCTGCTAGAGGCATATACAATTAATCCCACACAGATGACTGAAGGAAAGATGATAGTCTTAACTCACTTGATGTTGTGCTCCAAGGCAGCAGGATTCATGGTAACCTCATTGAGGATGGCAGCTAAACACATTCCCCAGGACTTTGCCCAGATTAACGACTTCCAAAGGACCAACATAAGCAGATGAATCTGGACACAACTCATTTGTTCAGTATTTTCCCATATTAACTGGTCTAGCTGCCTTCCAATGCAAAGTGCCAATGAGATAACTCGTGTTCCACAGCTAGGATGTGGTAAATTTACTTCCAAGACTGCTGTAATTTGATTTTCCTTCAACAACAATTCTGTCTCAAAGTCTCTGTTTGGAAAATTTCACTGGCAAGTATATTTTCATTGAAAATTCAAAACTCGGAGATGGCTATTAAATTTCTCAACTTTAATGTTTTTTGCTGAAGTTGAAAAGGGATTTGAAAAAAACAAACAAACTAAATATTCATATTACATAACATTTCAAGTATAACAAAGTCTAATGCAAGGAAAACAGCCACAGAATCCTAGGAAATCCTGATGTACCTTTTCAGCAATTATTTTTTTTCAGTTGTCACAATGCTTCTCAAGCACTTTGCATGATGTTCAATAGAGGATCAGAGGAAACTGCTTTACAGGAGGGGAGCTATACTCAGTGTAAGTAAAAATAACCATCTAACCCAACCAAACCCTCAAGGCATCCACAACAAAAAGATAGAAGAAACATCATAGGTCAGATGTGCACTGTCAGACTTTCTGAGCATCTCCATAGCACTGTAAGAGCATTTTCTCAGTATGGCATAGAGTGAGAAGAATTGGCACAGTTGGAAATACTTTGTTTTCTACCTCCCAAGACAAAGATGTAAGCAAACAGCTGTATGAATTTCAGTCATGACTTTCTACTGATTTTGCTAAAAAGATCATCTCAATCTGAATCATCATGGTTGGTCTGTCTTTAGATTCAAAGAGGAAGGCCTTTTGAACAAAAGAGTGGAAAAGATGGAGAATTACTAGACAAATAATAAGCCACTTACTATAAACACTGCCATACCCTGCCTCTTTGGAGAAGCTCCTAAAACTTTATTAGTTTATTTTCTTATCAATGAACAGCCTTAAATTTCCTACCTTTCAACTGTATTCCATGAAGAATTCAAAAGTTAAACAAGATGAGATATGCAATCCTAAAAGTGTCCTCTGTAATGAGGTGTTGAGGATTAGGCGTGTCATGGGATAAGAACTGTAAATGAATGATGTCATCTTTCTAATTTGGTGCTGAAATATAAATAAACTACTTCTAATGTTTCTTCCTTTTGCATGCCAGATTGCAGTAAAATGTGCACAAAGAAATGTAAATGCTCTAGTAGCCTTCCTTTAGTGGGCCTGTTCTGGGAGCAAAATATACAAGAAATATGAAATGAGGATTTCTTTTCCACTCAAGTAACCACCAAACCATCTAAAC
This sequence comes from Irena cyanogastra, assembly GCA_013397155.1. Lineage (NCBI taxonomy): Eukaryota > Metazoa > Chordata > Aves > Passeriformes > Irenidae > Irena > Irena cyanogastra. The sequence goes on from VWZV01007991.1 coordinate 564,858, forward strand.
TTTGACATGACTAATAACTGCCATTAATTTCTTAAAATGATGCAACTTACCTGGCAAAATATTACTTTTAAAAGTTTTTTGGTTTTATTTGTTAGGTCTTCAACAGATAGCAAATATAGTTTTGATGTTCTGTTTTAGCTACTCCTAGTGCTACACTTCCACACTGAACTGTATTTCCCAGGTATGCTGAGCTTTGGCTTAACAAGTACAAACACCTCATGATTTCAAGCTTTTAAAAGTGAGATTTTTGAGGACAACAAGAGGAGGATTTCTGGAGAAGAACAAAAGTAAACCTATCCTGAGGAACAATACAATCCTTTTCACACCCTTCTAAACAAAAATCTGTAACATTACTTCTGTTTTCTCCCTTTGCAAGTGTTTGATATTTAGCAGGCTTTGAAGTGCCAACTATAATTTTATTTGAGGAAGGAATTAATTAAGCACATTGGAATTTGTTCAGGACCTGAGGGCTTCACACCCCTACACCTACATACAGGCACACTCAGAAAGGTGTGTAGGTGTTGGGACACTGGTTTATCAGTCAGAAGAAAATCCTCATGGTCTGGGTGCCAGAGCAACACATTCAGGGACTGCTTCAGAGCTGCCTGAGAGGGGAAATACCACGCAGTGACTTGGCAATGCCATCATTTCCTGCAACATCTTCAGCCGGCCTGAAAAGTTCCTATTCAAGGACACCCAAGATCTTTTCTTACATATCTTTAGAAGGCACAGCACATTACTTAATAGTCACACTTCTGGATGATCAAGAAATTGAATTTTGAAATATACAATGGATGAAAATTAGAGTGGTGATGATCACACATGCATTCAAACTGTGCAATATCTAATGTGCGCCACTGGTTACTCTGCACAAGTCACACCTTATCTGAAATAGTTATGTTGCATTGGTCAAACTTGTATTCACATTCTCCCCTCAAACCTGAAAATGAGGTTTCGAAAAAATTTACATGGCCAAAGGTCCGACAAAAAAATTGTTATGCCAACAGTTCTTTTTGAAAATGTATAGAGAACAACAGGTCCACACCTGAGAAAGAACAGGTTTTAATTTGGATTTATACTAGAAAAGAAAAACAAGTTAACTTGTAAAATGCAACGATTAATTAACTCTATCTCCTAAAGATCATGTATGGCCTTATTAGTTCAAGCCTGAACAGTGTCCTCAGACTTTTTTTTGCTCTTAATTTATTGACTACATTCAAAAATACTGCATCCATTTTGAAATAAAGGAATGATCGAGGAATTAAAAGCAGCTTAGATACTTGCACAGGTATATTAACCCTTAGGGCTTGAAACAGTTGTCTTTGATCATTCAATATCACTATTTGCTAAGCTGTCAAGGTCATGAATGGTATGTGTAACTGAATTTTTAACCCACTTAGCAAAGAATTTATGACCTAGCACTGTAAGAAAACTGACAGATCTTTCTTGTCCTCCTAAAAGTCTGCTGAGTTTAAGGAAGGATATACCAAAGTGAAATGAAAGTCTTTGATTGACTGCTAACAGACTAAATAGCTTAACAGCAATCTGTAACTGTAAAACTGTAATATTAAAACTGTCTTTTACAAAATATTTTAGCAAGGTGGCAATAGGGAACTGTGCTTTCATCTGTCACCTGGATCAAGTTAACAATGAAACCCTCATGAATGAGGTTCAAATGAGGAAAAATAGTAAGATTTGTTGCTCTGGGATATAGGTGTAATACAATTCAATAGCTATTACTTTCCTTTGGATTTTCTTCTCAATCTCTCTTCATTTAATGGAATGTGAAATATTTACAGAATATTCACTTTCAATAGGGTAGGATTTTTCCCTATATGAGAAGGAGGCAGATATAAGGCCTGCAAGCTGTCCTAGAGCTATCCCAGGGTCTTATTCTTAAAGCACAAAATGTAAAATCTAGAGACCCACATTCTAGGTTTGATTCTGCAATGGCCTCTTGCCTTTAATGACACAAACTCTTTTTCTTGCAATCTCACTGTTTGAAAATAAGCATTCTAATATTTCCACAAAAAAAACTCCGAAAGCTTCATGTGGCAGGCATTTAGTTCTAGTCTTCACGATTTTTAATAATAGGTGATTTTATCTGAGCTTTTTTCTCCTGAGACAATATTTTAGAAAACAGAATCGGGCAATAATCTAAAAAAATGCATTCTTCAGATTAGAGTTCACCAAGTTTATCCAGAAGCTGCATGAACTTATTGGAATGAACCTAGATTTAATGAAAGCATGTGCAACTGCAATTGGTTTTCCAGTGCTTCAAGCCTGAGTTGCATTAACAGAGGGTTAACAAAATGTTTGCTAATTAAGCCAGTTCTGACCTTACGCCCTCCAAATAAAATCAGTTTTCACATTAGAACAATATTTTTGCACATTCTTTGAAAACTGTTGTCATCTGAAGACAAGGGAAGAGTTTATTACCGTTTCTACTGCTGCACAACTCAGAAATTACAAACTACTATGGAATACAATTTACATTGGATTTGTTATTTGGCAAGTTACAATTCATTAAATGTTGGACAGCAAATGCTGTGCTTGACCTCAAACACCCCTAAAGTTCAAGAAATTACACTTGTCACTCACAATCTTTTAAGGGACTATAAAAGTTCGCATAAAATCACGACTTTATAAAACCAGTGTATTTTCTTATTTAAAAACCCCAAAATATTACAATAAAACAATGTAGACTACTACATTTGTGTAACAGAGGAAGACAGTCTTGGAAAGCAGCTACAAAGGGCATTTGAGAAGGCACCACCAAATCCTGTGCTTCTAAGTAACCCTTATGGTGACTTTTGATAACAAAAGAGTCATCACAAGCTACAAAGAAAACTAAAATTAAATGTCGTGTAAAGCCTGTATTTCCAGAACTTAATAAAGTTCACTAATTTTATTTTTTTTTTTAAACTCTCTTCAGCAAGCTTTCCTTTATTTCACGTCTGTTGTCTTGTCATAATTAAATATTTTTCTGAGCTCAAAAACAACAAGTTCAAGTTCCAGCCTTGGAGCCTCTAAAAAATCATCTTCAACCTCACTGTCATTGTTCCACCTGCTTTTAGCATCTCAAGCCTATTGAGATAACTGCATCCTGCACAAGGGAAAAGAAGCCAGAGAGTGAGATTAATTTGCCATCTAGAAAAGAGACTTAGGAGAGATTCCTTTGCAATGTTTCAGTTTAAACTTTAGTTAAAACTTCTTGATATACTTTGGGGCACTGTTTCACTACCCAGCTGTAGAAGAAAAGAAAATTCCAAGGCTATTTCTAGAAAGCCAAACCTTGAGACTGCTCCATTTTTAATGGCAGCACTCTTCTTGAATCCACATGATTAAATGAGACAAATTGTTAAAACACATCTGCTGTGTATGGTTTGGACAGAAGGGTCATTTTTCCACAAGCCAGAGGATCTGTTAAGCTGATATTGCTCTGAAGGATATTTTGCCAGTACTAGAGCTGCATGGAACAGTGGACTTCAATAGATTTCCAGAGACTGTATTACTTTATGCTAATTATTCAGGCCACTTTTAACAGTGTAATTAGTACTAAGAATATCATGCTAATTATTTCCAAAATAAATTATACTCTTGTCTTCAATGAGTATAAATATACAATAATATTAGATTCAGGCTTCTCTGTTGCTTATGCAGGGAGGCTTTAGACACCAAGAAAACCTCATTTTTTTCCATCGGAGTTAAGAGTCTTAAGTTTGCAAGCACTCATCAGTAAGTGAAAGATAACAAAAACATTGCAGTATGTTAACTAAGCAGCAACTGCAAATGCTAAATGAATATGATAATCACAACCGTATGGGTGCTGGAATGCATCACCATGGGGCAGTGTTATGTTTTACTGAGTGCTTTAATTATGCATTTGCTTTTTATAACATCCCTGTCATGTAATCTGTTCTTATATTCTTACTCTGAACTACATTTTAACATGGGTTTTGCTGCTTTGTTTCCTGCCTCCATTGAAGAACACAAATTTTTCCCTGTTAAAATTCCAAATGAGCTAATAAGCATGTTTTTCCTTTCTTGTTAGAGTGTATGACTTGTCTTGGAAAGTGTGAGAGACAGGATGCATGCAGGCTTAGAGTGTGCATGATAGCTTACTGCAGAAAAGCTTGCCTACTCTGCATTTAACTCTTTTTAGGTTTTACCTCATTAATGATAAGACTGTTCCATTCAATGTAAGGAACACAGTCAAGTTTTCATGCTAAGAAAGTATACATATTTTTCTTTTTCACATCTATATTTACTTAACTCACATGGTGTTTTCACATTTAAATCTTAGAATTCTTATCATCTGTAACATGTTACCCAGAGCACTTGTTGTTCAGGCCCTGTCTGCCCTCACAGGACAGAAAAGAGGGATTAAGAAAAGGTACTGACTATTTTCCAAGTTTACATTAAATCCAACATTCCTCTCAGGGAAAATACAAAATCAATTGCTGGACAAATCAATACTCTGACTCCTCTGCAGCAGTGCAAAGCAACTTCTACGTAAATCTTTTCAAAGACTCAGGTCTGGTAATTTAGTGCTGAACCTGAGCATGGCAGCTTTACAGACACTTCAGTTCTTTTTTAATTAGAGCACTATTTAACTGGCATGAACACCCATTACACCTGCTGCTTTGCAGGATCACAAAACGTGACTGGCCGACCCTGAAAGAAGTTAAAGCTCAGAGTAAGCCTCCCTCTTCACAAGCTGAAGGACAACAGCCTCCCAAACACCAGCTGGGATATTGGACACGGCAGACGGAGACAGGCAGCACTTCCAAGTGCCAAGCAGACACTTATCTAAAGTACTGAGGCCAAATTTCAGCTTTTCTGACACTTGTGATTAAACAAGGCTATGCTGAACTGAACAGGGACCGTCTGACTTTTTCTGTGCATTCTCCTGTATTTAGAATTTGCGGGTTTGAAGTCTTTTAAAGCTCTGTGAATTAAAAGTATGGCTTGAAGCACAGGAAATATCTTGTAATAATACAGCATACTCAGTAATGTATAGGCTCAAGTCATGCTCAAGGTATTTGTCTGAGTTCTGCTACTAACCTGGGTAATTACATAGAAGTATGTAAGAACATAGACACAAAGAAGTGGGTTAAAAAGCATAATTAAAGCTCTGAAACTGCAGCTGCCTGAGGACATCTCAGGCCAGGTCCTACTAAAAACAGACAAGCAACGGAAGAAGGAAGGTTCACTTTTTTTCCTTTTTACAACAGGAAATAACTCATTAAAAAGATACTTCCCCATAATAATTATTTAAAACCAGACATGAATCAGAAACTTCAGAGGCTAAATAAGACCTCAGAAACTGCAAAATCTCTGGTTAGCAGCACTGGTCATTTCTCACCATCTTTAATGTCTGAATAGTGAGTTTCAGCTGTAATTTTTACAATTTCAATACCCAGCCCAGGTCTCCCATTTGTATCATATAGAAAATATAGCTTAAGTTGAAATTATTACATTTACTCCATTGTATGCAACAAAAATTGCTAAATAAAACGTACATTTCAATATGGTTGTATATTTCAATATGGACTGAAATGGAGATAACATCACACCACTGTCTTGATATGCTTAATAGAGACACCTTATACATAAGTAATTTCTTTTTGAGGCTGGATTGTAAGAATTACCAGTTTTTATCCACAATTACAGCATCAGAAATATCTGACACCCAGTTTTTACAGTATTTTCTTTAATAGTTGGCTACTTAGCACTGCATTTGAGATCAAGTGTTAAACTATATTTAGTCTTATTAGCATGGGGTACATTGCAGTAGAACATAAGGATTTATTTAAAACATGTCACATGGAGAAAAATCCTTTTGGCTTGGGAGTTCAGATTATTATAACGGAGATATTCACTGTTCTTATTTGAGGTACTTAATAACTATTTTCACCTACCAAGCAAGCCAGACCCAGAATCACAAAAGTTCCAGTGTTAATATATATATTATTTTATATCTGCATTACCTACTTTTTCCATTTAAGATTTTCAGTCTCAGTGAAGTTAAACCATTTGTCTGGACAAAATTCTAGGATAAGTTCAACACCAGATTATCACCAGTGAAAAAAGGCTGCCCTGAGCCATGGCCAGGCTTAAGCTGTGACACAGATCCTTCAAGAATCAAAAAATTCTGGTCAGAGAACAAACAGAAACAGATTTTAAAGCAGGAAAGGGCTCAAGTACCAAGCCTGTCCTGTAGTGCTTCCAGGGGCTGACTGCTAGAGCAAAAGAAGCCCCTCTCACTGGAAAAAGTTTGTGTAAAAATACCATGCAAAATACTCTGGATTCCTGAGAGCACAAGGAGGAAAAAGTGATGCCATATTCAGCTATGACCCAAGTCCATCAAATTTTATAACATAAATTGTCAAATCTTACTGAGAATATGTGAAAAGTGTTATGAGAGCACTGCCAACATTTTCAGTATTTTTCCAATGCAGAATGTCTTTTGAATCAACTCAGTTGTTGAGGCAAAGGCTTTCAGCTACACTCACACACTGCCTTTGCCACCTTGTGCCCCTCCTGTGTAAGCTACAGGGAAAAGTGGCACTCTGCACTGTCACCCCCACAGGAACCTGCACTGGGAAAAACTGAGATGCAATTCATTTGCAATGACTCTCATCACCCATGTTCAAAAACACAGATTCAAAAATCAGGTTAAAAATTAGAAGAATAAACCTCAATGTTAAGACATGCAGAAGTATTACTTTAGGATATTTCTAATTAATAGAAAAGTATAAACTAAAGATTTTTAAGATAGTAAGGCCACTGAATGCCTTGTATTGACATAAATGGGATCCACGCTGACATAAATGGGAGCCACATTTAAAATCAGAGAGTAAAAGCCATTTTCCTACATTTTCTGAGAACTTTTAAGGAAAAAATAACCAGGCTGATTATGAAGTTATTAGGACGTCTATTCTTTTCTGTCCAAAATAAACAAAGAACCTGTGTAGCATAAGTGCAACAAAAATAAAACTAAAACACCTCAGACTTCTCTTTTGTTCAAAATTTGGTGCTTAAAGCTTGAAGAAGATCAATATCACGAGTAATAGTAAACAACATAAACTGAAGAGGTAAAAAAGAAGCAGAGTGGACGATTATGTCTGCAGTACCCATGTGAATGGCTTCTCTACATGGATTCTACTCCCTGTGCAGTGATACTTGGATTCAACTGCACAATAAACGTTTTCCTGAAGCAGATCTGTGTAAATAACAGCAGCAGTACAATAACAACAGCAATAACAACAAGAGGAATAATAAAATTATGTGGTCCTATAATATTCACACCTGTGTAATTCAAGGCAATCAGAAAGATTAAACTAGAATAGCATCAGAAAAACTGAAGCAACAGTGATTAGGAACCAACCCTGGAGCTGCTGCTGCTCACAAGTGCTGCAGATGACAATGCCTGTAATGACACTGTGAGAAACCAGTGCATGACTTTTTTTGCTCCCATGCTTGTTAAACATATAGAGAGCTTAACTGCAATTAATTAATTCACAGTGCTGCAGAACAATGTTTTGGGCTGCCAGAATAATCACAGTCACAACAACTTCTAATGATATTCTTTTTGTCATACAGTAAAACAAATGCATTCAATACCATAAAATACACAGTGCAATAAAGCTGAATTAATCTATCAGGGAAAATGCAATTTGAGGTATTTTGTTATTCTTGAATGCTTGATGTCAGCATCATCATATCAGAGTAGCAAGGTTTCTGAAGTACTTAACTAGAACAGTTTATGGAATGCAACATGCTGCCTACAATTCCACTTTACTCATTTGCTGCTGAAAGAGCCTTTTAAAATATTTAAATTATTAAATATTTAATTAGTAATTAAGTGATTCATAATTAGGAAGGGTAATTAGTAAGGAATAATTCTATGTATTGCAGGCAGGAGAAAATATTGCTAGCTGTTACTTTGCTAAAGAAGTGTGATTACACACATTTTTTAAATTCCTTAATTGTTTTTCACCCTATTTGTTGCATTAGCAATATGTTGATGTGATGAAATATAGAGCAGTGAACTAAAAAACTGAGAACTCTGCCAAACACCAGCTTTGCCTCTGGCCAGAGTATTCTGTACACCTGCAGTCCTGAAAGCACTGGAAAGGTTTCTAATTTCATGTTTTGAGAAGAAAAATAAAATGCTCTCAAGGAGTTAGAAGATCTTGCATTTTGGCCAACTGCACTTACATTTTTGGCACTATATCCTAAAAGTGAAAAGAGACAACTGGGACATTTTCTTTCAGTATCCAAGCTCAGGATGAATCAGTAACATAGCAGTGTCTTCTGCTCTTCCCAAAATCTCTTGAGATGTCCTAAAAATTGACTTTTTAGCTAATTATTGCATGAAGGATTGCATCACTGTACAAATTTATCTAAAAATACCTTCTCAGAAGTCTCAAAAGGAATCTTGGCCAGGGTGATTATACACATTATGTAATCACTCAGCCAAGCCCACATGGTAATTTTGTTTAATACTGTATTTCTGAAAGGTTTTTTTAAAGCCTACTACAAAGTTCTACAGCTCTCAAAATATAGCATTTGGTGTATGAATCAAAGCAATTCCAGTGGTGTGGTTTTGCTGGGACTGTATTACTATGCTTCCCAAGTATTTAAGCACTAAACAATAAATATTTAACTGACAGATTGCAGCTGCTAAATTGTATTTAAATCATTACAATTAAATGTTTGTTTCTTGTGAGAATGTGTTTGCAACACAGAGGTCAGAATTATTACTACTAATTTTACAGCTGAATATGCTGTGATACAAATAATTTTTCTAGGTTATCTAGGTTTTGACATAAAAACAAATCTCTTCTTCCAGCTTAAAAATAACAAAACTTTTACTTAAACTCACACAATCACAATCCATAAAAAGATGGCTAAACTCATTCCTATAAATAACATTTTAACTCTTTAAAATACAATATGCCTATCTGTAGCTTTATAAAAATAAATCATAAATATTCTCATTTTCTGACAAAAGCAGGATATGTCATTTCTCTAAGATGCCTCTTTTTCTTTTGCAGTGTGAAAAATTGTGAGAAATTATTTTAAAATCAGTGTCTTAATAGGAGTTTACAATGTATGTGACATTCACAAAGGCCACAAAATGTGGATATATATGAGAGGAATATAGATACTTTACCATGGACCAGCATGTTATTTTGCCTCTCAAAGCAAAAATTCCTCTTACAATATAGAACAGGGATGAATTTAGGGCTTTACATTAATGTTTAGCATTATCTAGTGATTCATCTTCTAATATTTATAAATATTTCTCCTTTGATGATCACATTAGGCTGGAGAAGTTGGGCTTTTCTGAATTCTCTGTCAGCAGTGTAACAGCTGTGGAAATGGAGGATGGGACAAAGACAAGCAGAAGAGAACAAGCGATGCTGCAGCTGATCAGTCACTGAAGTTCTTGTGAACAGAAACAGCTCAAGAGAGAGAGACAGCATCTCTCAAGGAAAGGGGGGAACTGGGAATGAACCCCACAGGGGGAAGCTGCCACTGCCCCCCTGCCCAGCAAAGTCAGAGCAAGCCTTTGTGGTGGATGCACACGAGAAACCTCTGGGGGCAGCTAGTGGTTCTCCCCAAAGGGATTAAAGAAGTATGAGTGAAGCCTACAAGCTCCATTATCAGATAATTCTTAAGTGTAATAAAGGGGTGACCCAGTTAAACCACATTCCTGTTCCTGGTGACTCTTTTTTTGTGGTGTCTGAGATAACAGGGAGATTATTTTGGCATCAATTTAATCTAGTTAAATAGCTTTACTGAAGATCTTTATCGCTATAAATAATGGAGGTATTTGAAGTATTTGGTTACAATCCTAACTGAAGTTATCCAACACAATGCTTCTCTACCAATCCTCTTCCCTTCTCTCTCTGAAGAAAGCTATCAATGTTTAGAACACTTTCCAGCAATAGCTTAAAGGTACAGCACCAAAACAAAACAAGCACAACAAAACAGCTGCTCAGCTCTCTGATGAGCATTTTTTAAATATCCATGATATTTAAAGGTATCATGGAACATGGCAAAGGGGTGTATTCATTTACTCTTCAGTAACCTAAGATGAAGGTAAAAAAAGGGAGATATCTAAAAAAGAAAATAAGTACCTCTCTTTTCCAAAGTAAACTAAAACAAAATTCCCTAAAATTATTTGGAACTCAACATCATCTGCTCTGGTGCAGCACAGTGGGACGAAGTGATAAAAAGCATGAAGTATATCTGCCTATTTATCATATAGATTTTGATGAAATGTATCCTGGGCAGCTGACTGGCCTGAGACTCAACTGCATCATGGCCAGAACACATGTGATAATATCTGTTTCTAGAGGGTCTTTTAACGATGTGGTTTTTATTTAAACCTCAAATTATTTACAGTGTTGAAGACACACTGACTTTTACCCATTTGAGAATTTATTTTAAGGATAATCACAACTTCTAGATAACCTCTCAGAATGCCTGAAGCCTTCTGAAAACACAATTATTTTACAACAGACAAGCAAATAAGTGAACAAGAGGAGGTTAAAAAGAGTCAACAGAATGGACAGATCTTGCTTTATGCAAAGAGCATCTGCTGTCCTCTTTCACAGAATTAAGAAGGTTGGAAACCATAGGAAGAAGGAAAACAAAATGTATTGGCTGAATATAGTATGAGCCAAGCAAATGTGCAGCTAATTCTTAACAACTCCAGAGAAGCAATAAACACCTACACGGAACACATCCTACCTTGTGCAACTGCTGACACGTGTCAGACCTGGCTTGAAGACTTCCAAAAGGACATCAGCATAAAACAGTACAAATGAAAATAGTGCCAGATTTCTGTTGCCACGAAAGAATGAAAAGTAATGTCTCCCCACCTGCTGTTTTAACTGATGTACTAATCTGTCCTTCTCTCGTTTAAGAGCCATTACTTCATCTTGAGTCTTCTTTTTCTTTGAAGCAGACAGCTCAAGCAAGGCAATATTTGCATCTTTTTCACTAATTGCAGCAAGCAAAGCTTCCTGTCTGATAAAATAAAATAAAATTAAAATTGTTACATTCTCATTAGAACAGAATATATACTACTATACCACACTATGTGAGACGTTTCTTTCAACCACTAGGAGAACAATCACCTACCTTCTGAACACTCTAAATAGCAAACATTGTCAGCTCTAATCAAATAATGAAATAAACTAATGAGCCAAAAATTTATCTTTATAGATTTTTCATTATTTGCTTCATCCACCATTTATTTCAGTCTATTTTACTGCAATATGGTATTTAACAATAGTTCTCTGAAATGTCTTGCTTTTAAAAACCTTTGATTGTTTTTTGTAATTAATTTTCCTGAATTCTAGAATATCTTACACAAATCTCTTTTGACTTACACAGATCATAGACACTGAATAATAGAAGCAAAGTGATATGGATAAAACCAATTTTTATGTTATCCTGTTAACTTGGTACCTAGGGTTCCCAGTGCAGGAATCTCTGGGTATCTTCCTCATATTTACTTACATGTTTTCCTATGGATTTATTATTATTTTCTTCGTCAACACAAAAATATATTTCTAAAAGTAAAATACAAGTTTTTTGATCTGATTGTCCATGAGAAATCATTTCCTTTGCAACCTTGACCCTTCAGTTTCAGAGAGCAGACAGAATCTTACAGCACTCAGATAAATATGGGATAACATACACACTCACAGGGGTACCCCACAAATAGTTTGTAAGGACATAAGACAAAGCCAAATTTTTACAAGATACAGTTGAAAGCACAGATCTTTCAGTATCTTATACCCTAAAATGCTGTTGCTCTGGCAAGGCCATAATCTGTCCTTTAATTTCATAAATAAAAGGAATATATTCACCTTCTGCAATGTATTGAGTGACAGACTATGACTTATCAGCCAAGAAAGAGCACATAATACCTAATAGCTTTTAGAAAATAATATGTTATGGCCTGTGCCTTTCCCAGAACTATATAAGATCAATCATTAAAAAATAAACATGGATAAATGAATCATAAATTAACCTTAGGCTCCAACTGCTAATAAATGTAAGAGTATGGCTCTTGAACTTCATACAGTCAAGGTGAGCTAAAAGTTTGGAATTCTCACAGTCCTTTGCTTGCCAGCAAAAATGTCAAGAAAGTTATTTCACTTTTATTTCAAAGTTCCTAATGTATTATTATAAATATTTATAGCACAATATTTCTGATGGAGTCAAAGAAAAACAACCCATTTATTTCAGTCGAAGTTATGCGACATGGATCAATTTTAGATAAACAGTTGCATTTTATTCATACACTTTAATAGTCTCATTTATTATTCTGTCTTGTTCATTCAAATCTCAGTTAAATGATGTTTAAAAGAGAATGTAGTAAGACTCCAACAGTCTTAATTTAAATTATAGTTATGAATTATTTTAAATAACCAATATTACACAAAAAACATATATCAGACGGGTTGCATATCCATGATGATAATTTGAAATGAAATATAGGTATATTGTTTTTCTATAAAGCTCATAATAATGCATAAAAATTGCTGTGTAGTAAATTTAAAAGACTGCCAGTTTGTTCACACGTCGTGCTTAAGTACCTATTCGGTAACATTTTCATTAAAATAATGAATTTTTAATGCACCAAAATAGAAAAAAAAGGTGATTTGCTACTCTATTCATTTCCTCTGAACTTGCAGAAAGCAAGCAATTTATCATAAAATCATGGAATGGTGTGGGTTGGGAGGGACCTTAAAGCCCATCCAGTGCCACCCCTGCCATGGCAGGGACACCTTCCACTGTCCCAGGCTGCTCCAAGCCCCAGTGTCCAACCTGGCCTTGGACACTGCCAGGGGCAGCCACAGCTGCCCTGGGCACCCTGTGCCAGGGTCTCACTGCCCCAACAGATGTCAGGCATGATAACACAAGTTCTCTGGCAGAAATAAAAGTATTCTGTGACTATAAAGACAAAGAAAAGGAAACAGCATATTGCATATAGGTGTAAAACATGTTCTTCCAAATTAAGTAAGATTCCTTCCTCTGCAGTTTTCTGCAAGCACGCTGCCATAAAATTCCAGAGAAAAGTCAGTTAGAAGTGTAACAATGTTCCAGGTATAATATCTGAGGGTAAACATTAATACTACCATCACAAACCTACCTATTTTCATTGTGAGTATGTTAAAGAAACCTGCATCTCAGAATTTCCAAGGTTTTTGAATATATTTAGCCACATTCTTCAGCTGTGTAGGTTAACTCCATGCCAGCCAGCCCCAACATAATGTCTGCTCTCTAACAGCAAATTCCACAGCAAATACTTGTCACCCATGAGGTTTTAAATTATATATAGTTATTTAACACATATTACAGCTGTGAAAAGCGAAAAAATGGAATAAAAGGATAAATTAAAGGTTGAAAGTGACATGAAGCTATAATGAAATTTTACTTCTCTGAAGTTTAGATCATGTCACTGCCTCTAAATTGGCAGAAAAAACACAAACCTGACTAGTGAGGACGAAGAGTCAAAACTCCTGAATTATTTGGTATCATTTCAACATCTGATAATAGGATTCAGTCACATGCGTATTTTTTGTACTGCCAGCCAAAATGATCACACATTTTTGTGATCTTAACTGCTCAGCTGTGCAACATTCTCCCCTCCACTTTAATGTAACAGATGAGGTGAAACCTTTCATGGGAGAGGAGAGCCAGTCAACATGCTTTGAAAAATCTGCACTCTGGATTCTTCAGTCCCAAACCCACAAAATTTTGCAGACCCTAGCATGTATTTTCTCAGCTGATGGAGATTTTCCTATCTTGGGAAAATGCTTGGGAAAATACGTAACCAAACACTTTATTCCAGGAAATGACGGTTCATAGTCATGTGAAATAGCTGCTGTCAAATGACACCACAAGCGGTCCACTGAGACACACCAAGATTTGAATCAAACCCACAGGACATATACATTTGAACTGCCCCTCCAAAAATTATTGCCAACATATTTTTAAAATCTTATCTTATCATAGTTAATTTAAGTGGAGCTGGGAGGCCGTAAAGCTATGAACGTGGAGCCATGACTGCGCGACCCGAGGGCGGGGATTTCCCCAGCCATGTGGAGTGATGAACACACCAAATGCAAACTCCCACTGCCAGCACTCTTGGAGCCACCCGAAAGGGAGTCAGCCTCCGTTGAGAAGCTGCAAAGCCTCAGCTATCTGAGAGACAAGGTGTTTTAGCTCGGGCACAGTGCCACACAGTGTGCTGATGGCTTCCAGGCTGGGGCTGGCTCACACAGCCTGCCCAGTGTGACAGCACCTGTCTGCACAGACATATTCCTGGATGGCAGCAGATTATTATTATATGTTTATTATATGGATAATCTGAACAGCAATAACCTAAATATAAGTGGCATTTAACCAGGCACCCAAGTTAACAAGAGGTTGGCATAGCTGGACTGTGTATCCTACCCAATGATAGGTCAGTTGCTTTAATTCTTGTTAATTACCTACTTCTGTTCAGAGGGAAGACAGAGAAGCCCAACAGATTTTATTATTATTTTTCAGAATACAAAATAAAGATGCAGGTTGTGACAGAGCACCTGAGGAAAGCCATGTCCTCCCTTACTCTTGCATGGCCTAGGATCCAGCCCCCACTAAGTCCCTGGAAAAGAGAGGCTGAAAAAGACCTCGCCCACACTTGTGAGGCACTGGAAGGGCAGAGACCCAAGCATTTATGAAGCTGCCTCTCAGGACAGATCAGGATCTCTACATTGTCATATCCTATTTATTTCATATTGCACACTAGTTTGCCCACATCGGTGAAAGTTGTTATGCTAGCCTACCATCACACTTCAAGTTTCCTATGGAAGAATAAAACCTCATGGACAGAAGCAATTTATTTTAGCTATCCCGTGACCACGCTAAAAAATTAACATCACTGTTTTTGAAGCAAACATTTGGAATTAGATTATCTGGCCACTAGGAACAAGGTTAAGATGCCGGCAAAGTGGCTGACAATAACAATTTTCTGAACGTGAAGTAACTTCACTTAAATGTATGAACTGATGGCAAGGTTTTTACCTAAATCTCTCAGGTAAGTCATACTACTTTGCTGATAGAAAATGAAACCCATCATGAGTTTTAGTGCAAGAATTTTTGAAAATCAAGACCTGATTTGGCACCAAGAACAACGTACAGTCTGATACACTCTCAGCTAACGTGCCTAAGAGTGTAAGCATAATTTATAATTCCTAATTATCTACTGTGTCAGGAAAAAAAATGACTATCCAAATACAGTTCTACAGAGATGTTATCACTATTTGCAGCCAAAATGTCTCCTTATTGTTTAATAAATTATAGCAATAAAATACATTTTAAAATAATTTATTAGAGCAGTGGATTAAATGACATTCTTTAACAGTAATATTTATAAAGAGTAATCTCTTTTGTTATTAGTAGTTTTTCCTCTCTTTTTTTGGCAAACTAATCTGTTATACAAATAACAGGGTAGTATTTTTAACACCAAAAAAAAAAAAATCACTCTAACTTTTCACAGTAAAAGTAAACTCTTGAAAAATATATATTAAATCTAGCAGCAAATGCTCCACATTGGTAATTATTCTGTACATCTTTCTTTCATCTGCACAAAGTAATTCCTAGGATTCCCAGCTTATCTATCTTCCACTATAATATGCTGCTTATTGCAAGGAAAGGAGGGAAAATTTTTCCCTGGAAAAGCAGAATTTATGAAATGAAATTTCTCCTCCCCTGGCAAAGGCTGACTGCAAGAACCCACAGCAACCTCAGGCAAGTCTCCTTAATAGAGAGCGAGTGAATCAAACAGTCTCTGAAAAAGCACACTCACAGTTCAGGGATCTGGGCTGACCCTCCAGGTGCTTCCACTAAGAGGTACCAAGAAAATTTGCACAAAAATCTGACTATACTTAATGTCACTTCATGTACAATACAAAGGAACAGATGAAAGAAACACTACCACCCTGATGGCCAGGAATTAATTTACACAAGTTGTGTTCTACCCAAAATTCCAGTTTGTATAATGTTTTCATTAACTAATGAATGATGGACTAGAAAATCTACTTGTTACATTTCAATGAGGCATGGGGGATTTACACATGCCATGGAGACAGAAATAAAATTGGTCTTTACAAACCAAAGATGCTGTCTAGAAAAGTAAGAGAGAAACTCCATATTGGTGATCTATCGTGAATAAGGCAAGTACCATATTAAGAAGTAAAAACAAAACTAGATTGCAAGGGAGAAGTGAGTCTTCCCATCTACAGAAAAGGTCTTAGCTGAAATACTGAATCCAGCACTCTGGAAAAAATGTGAAAAAAGGCAGAAAAATGACTGATGAGAAAGCATTGGGAAAAACTATAATAAATAGTGTATGAATGACAACATGATAATGAGAACCTAAAATGCTACATCAAATTGAAATAGAACTGAATAGAATTGAAATAGAAAACTTCTTTTTTCTATCTTCATGGCACCACACAGAAAAGAAGCAATGTCCATAAATTGCAGAAGAAAGCAGCAAATTTTTTCCTCCTAATATCTAGCCAAGGTGTAATGATAATGGCCATTCCTCAGTGATAGTCAAATATGAAGATTCTTTTCCTTGGAGAAATGATCAATTATTAATCTGATAATAGAGATGGCTTTTAAACAAACAAAGTATAGAATAATATAAATCTTTTAGAAAAGACACTGGAAGTAGTGTCAAAGAAAAATCTGAATTAAAAAAAATACCTATTTAGGATTAGAGAAGGCAGGTGATAGCAAAGTAACTCAATTAGAAATGTTACCTAACACCTGAAAAATGCAATCTTACAGATCTCTAGCAATACACACACAGAGTTTGCATTTGTGAAAGCATCTGTCCTGGAGTGAAAAAATTACTTAATATGAAAAGGAAGTCTTAGCATACTAGAAGGGAAGATAAGATAATGCAAGAAGAAATAAATCCATGAAAGTCTCTGTTGAATGCCAAACTGAAAAAGTATATTGTATACAGTATTTTATCAAACTTCAGCCTAAACAAATGTCAAATGGAATAATTTTTTTTAACAAATATGGGCAACAACTGAGAAAAAAGGGTTGCTCACTAGCATATATTTAGTCAAGATTAACTAAGGATAAAAAAATGTACTAAGAACAGATTTAATAACCCTAAGCTGTCATTCAGCTAGTAGGAGGTATTCAAGATACAGCTAATAAAACACAAAAAAATGGTTCTAACCACCCACAAAAAAATCTCAGTAGTTTAAAACACTGAAGGATGACCACTAAGATAAATGCTTTCTTTTGAGAGCTGCCTTGCAGTTAACCTTCTTAAAGAGTCTCCCAGAAACCTCTAATCATAATACATTGCATTGCCACTTATCACAGTCAATTTAGAAGTGAGCTCTGTAAACACTCCTGCCTTACTCCCCACCTCTGTTAGTCTAAGAATAATTTTTTGAGCTTTAATAAAAGAACCCATGACAACTTTTTGGGAGGTGGGGTGAGTTTTTAGAAACAGTCCAATTGTAACCTAACAGAATTCCAAGATTTAGATTTATAGAAACAAGACCTTCTAATGAGAGCTTTTACTGCCTTTACTACTTAAGCTTTTCTCCACAAAATACAGAAATGCAATTCAAAAAGTCACTGTTAAAGCTAAATTAAGTCAGAAATGTTTGAATTAATGATATACAGTACAATACTCAGCCAGCTTCTTACATGCTAATCATACTGAAGGACAAAAAAACCAGTTCAATCAACTTTTTCACTTTAATTATTGTTTTCTTTCCCTTGTGACCCCCGGTATTCAACCTTAAGTTCAGTAGGAGGTGACTAGAGATAGACAGTGATGAGAGATCCTGTTTGAAACAGCTTCTCTCTGTCACTCCCAAAGCAAATAAATGGTTTGTTAAAACATGCTGTTAATCCATTATGGATGTGCACGCATCTTAGAAAATAAACTTCAGAATATTATTGGTATTTTAAAGCTTTTTCTGACAGAAAATTTATCTCTCCAATTGCTTGACAAAAGCACATTTATAGATTACTCCTTTTAAATGACCAATTATCTTGCACTGTATTCAAAGAACAAACCCCTTTGAAATACTTTCAGAAGACAAAGACAGCATGAAATGGCATTTTGGGTTGTCCTTGTGCCCTTAACAGCAAACACAGACAACTATTGGTGCTCCACAGCCCCAACACAGCAAGAAAGGGCTGCTCCATTCAGTGTGGGACAGAAAAAGGGGGACCTGCTCTTACGCACCCCACTCCACACTCCAACCCACTTTTCCTCACTTTATCCGAGTATCAAATCTTGAATTTTCCATCTGATCAAGTCTTCTGCTGGAAGCAGGTGTGAGGATGAAATATCAATGCTTACAAAATGTGAGGTGGACAACAGATAGTCTCTATATTACACCTGCATTCGATTTATATTAGATTTAGATTAGAAGATTCATCTGTTCCTAATGTGAAATTTCAGAGTCAAAGGAAAGAAGCAAAAGAGAGTACCTGATTCTGAATAATCTCAGAGGAGTTTCTTGACAAAGCAGCTTCCTTATCCTTTTCCTCCATTCTACCTCCCCAGAGCCATAGTTCATTACTTCCAAAATCATACCTCTACTTATATCTCCCACATTGCCTTTACGTTGGCAATTTCAAATTATTTACTTTTTCTCTCCTTAACAGCAATTTGAAATGTGCATATATATCCTTTGTTAAGGAAACGAAACTAATCCAGATTTTAAAATGCAAAGGAACTTCAAGCCCATCTTTTGGGACTGGTTTTCAAGCAAGAAGTAGCCTCTCAATTGCCCTTGGAATTCTTGGAACTTTTTCAAACCCTATAGCATTGTACTCCTGATGTCTCGATAACTTGTATTTTAGAAATGACAAGGTAAGTAAAACAGATGCCCCAGAAAAGACATTGTGCAAGCAATCACATCACAGTTTCATAGATCATGCTTCCATAACCACTGCATTATCATTTCATTCAGCAGCATGGCTCACACAGGAGTAGATGTAACAAACTTCAGATTGTGTGAGAAATGCAGAGGGAAAAAATAATTCACAGTCTTGCAAATGCACAGCAGAAGAAATTAGATGACAATTATTCCTGAGTTCTGCAGCTTTTTACTGGAACTGACTCCTGTTGCTCATTTGGCTTTGTTTGATTCTCCACAGGAATGACACCAACTCTTGGATAAAATGAAATATCTCTGCCTGTCTGTGCCACAGCCCAAAGTGCTGCAGAAGTGGAGATTGCTGGGAAGAACTATGGGATCTGAGCACTTGGGATTGTGTTACAGCACAACATGGCACTGCACAGGGTCCACCTAAGTCAAACAGGAAAACAAAACTACAGGTAATCTGTCATTGTCAGCCCCCTCATCCTTCAACACCGCTTTTTGTGTTTATAGAAGACAAAGATAAAAGTGCTTTGGAGGAGGAATGGTTTGATCTTTAGAATATAGTTCTTGGTAATGTTTTTGAACTGCCAAATAAATGTTTAAGGATGGAAAAAATGTTACTATTAAGAGCTATTATGGGTTTAATGAATTTGCAGAGAATTCAAAATATTTGAGTCAAAGACATATAAAACTGAGATGCAGAAATGCGATATTAAAAAAACCCCAACCTTTGTTTTTTAACTTTTGTTAATTATGATCTGTCCTTAATATTGAGTCGAAAATATATTCCAAATAACCATTTGTTACAAAGTAGATGGTTATATTAAAGAATCAGTGGGGCTTTTTCAGCTTTTAATAAATGCTGATCAAGAAAATTACCACACAAACAAAAATATACAAATCTCTATTTCTTTTCTTTCCACTGGAAATTTAAGAAAAATATTAATTTGCTTTTAAAATAAGTAACTTAAGGTCTTCCTTCTAATTTCACAATGCTACAAAGAACTGCCCTTTGAACAACAAACATAAAACTCATAAAATCCAATGTAGATCACACTGAGCTTGAAATTATGTCACAAACTGGCTCCATTTTGAAACAAAATATAGAAATCAGTATGAATATATTTGAATTCATGCATTGAGTTTTACAGTGCATTAGAAGGCAATTTTGACAAATAAGACTGCCTGGGCACCTACAGAATAACCAGAATGCACTCCCTTGGCAGTGCAAAATTCATATTTGATAACCGATCTGAGGGCACAGTTTAAATGCTCACTTACTCAGTAGGGCGTCAGACCAGTTTAAACCAGTGCCATATCAATTCCACCAGTCACAAATGCATGTCAGAGTACACTCTGTATGTGACCCTGAAACCAAGAAACCCCTCAGATGTTTGAACAAACACACTTGACACACATCCCCCAAGAAGGCTGGTATTTTCATATTTTAACTATTTAAATTTAGATCTGAAGTCAGAAACATCATTACCTTCACTAACATAATGACATTCATCATTTATTTCTACAAGTGTGTGTTAAAAGTTACATAGCTTAATTTGATTGATACAGGAAATTCTACCAATTATTACAACTCAATATTTTTATTTTGCAAAATTATGTTTCTGTTAAATTTGCCTGGTTGATAAGGTATTGCTAGGCACAAAAGAAACTTTAACATATCATTTCTGACAATTTCATTATATCTGGAACTACTGGAACAAGTCACAGAAAACAAGTATTAACACCAATAATTATTGGAGCTAATATAAAAAAAAAAAAAAAGAAAAGTAAACACCTGGATAAAGAGGTTAAGTTATTTTTATTTATTCTCTAACTAGAAGGCCACAATTTCTTTAGGTGCAGGATGTCTAAAGACCTAATTGCCTCCTAAGAGGATTTTATCAGAGAATATTTATTCACACCCTGCCACCATTACTTTATCTCAGTGGAAAAAAACCCCAAACTTCATTTTTAATAAAATACTGCACACCCAAAAAACGGCATATGAAACGAATAACTATAAAATAGAAAAGTATCAGTAAAGACAATGAAAGCCTGGAGTAGGAACAAGATATTTTATTTATAAGGAGAGAGGAAATTAGGCAGCAGCACACAAATATTTCTCTAATTAGTATCTTAAAAGATTGAGAATGAAAGAGATAGGATACCACATGATGTTATTTAATTATATGACTTCCCTGCTAATGGAGCTGTTCACAAGCATTGCCAGAAGCATGAAGACCTCACATGATTCAACTTTGCATAAAGAAGTTTCCTCATTGATCTTCTTTGGTGGGTTAACTGTTTGAAAATCTGTTTCTGACTAAGGAAACAGTTTAGAAAACGCATATGTAGAGTCCTGGAGCTCTAAAAGAACCCAGACTGGCTCACTGTGAAGACACTTGGTGCTGACTTTCTCCCAGCAGACTAAAGAGGTGTAAACCATATCTGCACAGGTTGAGAGCCCACAGGACAGATGCTGGAATGGCATTAAGGAGTCATCACAGGAGAAATAACAGAACTGAGATATCTTAATACAGTTCCATAGTGAATTGTAGCATGTTCAGTCTTGATAAACAACTTCTCACACATCACACCAAACTAACACATGAAGTCCCTATTGATTTCAATAACATTGCTGACAGTCTTTAGCAAAATTTCTTAAACTGAAGGACTTTTATTCTGGGGAAAAAAGGCCTTGCTTTTGTGCCAAGATCAAGTTGGTTCAAATTCTACTACAAAAATGGATAATAAAATTACTTAATCCACAAGACTACACTGGTTACTGAAAATCAGTACTAGATGATACTTTTGAAATTATTAAAATCAGTGAACTAGAATTTAAAAACTATATGGCTGTTATTATTTGTTGTCTAGGTCAATCAAACTGGTGTTTCTTTCTTGTCAGTATTTTAGCTATCACCTCTTTCCATTGTTAGAACACTTCCTTCTCAAGCTATCAGCCATCTCTGTGTCAGAAATCAACTGGTCTAGTCAGGTATTCTCACTATATGTTGAAATAACTTAGGTGAATCTTCTTGGGAGAAGAGGATATTGAGACTTTTCCAGAAGCAGCTACCAAACAGAGGTCAGATAGCAAAATCAGGTTTCCCCAGGGATAGTCCTGCAAGAGCTGTGTTTGCAAGAACAGTTGAATTAATAAAGATTGCTAAATTTCTACAGTGGTTATGGCACAAAAATCTATAAACTCCTTCTAAAATGTAAGACATGGACTGTCCACCTAACAAAAATCAATAGTGCTTTTGAAAAAAAAAACAAATTCAGCAATTAAAAAAAAAAACCACAAACCCTCTTTAGAATCAACTAGAGGACATGTTCTGGGGCCTCTGCATGCCCATGGCTGATTTTTTTTAAACTGTGTACAAAGTTGTACACTTAGTGTAACCATGGATAAGCTCTAGAATCCAAGACAAAAAAAAAAAAAAA